>PVJL010001575.1:157645-252120 GCA_004026885.1 Lyroderma lyra | reverse complement strand
ACCGAGGATGGAGGGAACTGAGGATGGGGGGAACAGGATGGGCAGGAACCAAGCGGGAGAGGTGTGCACAGAGATGATTGCAGGCCTCTTGATTTTCCGTGTGCTCTAATTCACCCACCTTGAATTCTGTAGAAGTGGGGACGTACCTAAACATGCAAATTCTAATGGCGTGGTAGCCTGACTAACCTGAAGACTTTCAATTAATACGTAAAACTCAGGTGTTTACAGCGAGAACCCAAATGTTTCACTGTTTCCAGGAATTAATGCAAACAGGTTGTGCTACCAAAAAACACAGAACTTTATTTTAAATCCTAATCAAAGAGTTTCAGCTTTTGTGAATGCATTAAACTGAGTTTTCTTTCTCCAAAAATCAGACTCAAAAGCAACAGAATTCTGGACCAGTGAGAATTATTGGACATTTAAGCCTTCAAATAGCATTCTGCTTTCTTTAGAATTTCCCAGTGGTCACTTCTCGCCATTCAATTCCTTTCTGTCATTATTATGACCTTTTACATCTTTTTAGTATGGTTTTACATTGATGAATGCAAGACTATACTTGGACATGCATGCCCACCTGTGGGTAAGGGACAAGACACACATCAGCTGAGATTTAAAAAGGGGTTCAAGTCTCCGGTAACTTTGACCAGGAACCTCACTGCATGTAATGGCCCATGAGCAGGACCCCCTTTCTATACTTTGGTCATCTGCTTTCCCTTCGGAAAAGGTGACCAGGAGGCTGATCTGTGGAGGGAAGACAGAGCAACGCTTCTCCTTGAAGCATCTGTAAATGTTTCTGTGGCATACTTGTTTAAGTATGGAGAGCAGGTAAACGTGGGACTCGTTTTAAATTCTAAATGTATCCAAATGCGAGTTATTTCATTTATACATTTTTTGCATAGATGAGGACTGTTTGGAAAAAATCCAGCCGTTATCAGTCTAATGAGAACGGTTACATGGCAGGATACTTTCCAGACAGCCCTTGTAGGTTTAGGTTGTGTAATGTGTAATGGTGTTGAATCATGATTGAAAATGCAAGCTGTGTTTTTAATTATACTCTCACATGTTTCTCTAAATAGATACCCACCTCTTAATAAACTTTGAATGGCACATTTGTAAAAATTTATCAGAGCATAACTTTATAATCACAGCATGGAATATATAGGAAGTATTTTAGAAATATGATCATCACATTTACAACTGAAAAAAAAAACCAGAAACCTGACCAAACTAAATTAAAGAAGCCATTATTTTGTTCGTCAGTTGAAAACAGCTCAGAATTTGAACCAGTAATAAAATATTGGAGAGAAGGGTGCAATTTGGAAAGGGAACCATAAAAGGGCAATATTTACTGAAAGTATTTAAACTCAGCTGTTAAAACAGGAAATGTAACTTACATTTTTAAGTCATGTTTGCAAGTTAAGTTGTGTCTTGGACTTAGAGGTGTTTAAACATTTGAAGTGTGGCTAATTTATAATAGTATGTTCTGACTAATACGTGAATTCCATTGTGGTTACACCACGCATTGTTGCTTGTCGGTTTCAAGGAAAGGCGGAGGATAAAAGGAGTGGACCCCACTCTCATCAGGAAAAAGGGGTGCATACTGCCCACAGTCCCGACAGAATGCCCATGGAAACAATTTTGTTCCAAGCAGCTAAAAGAATCTAGGTGATACTGTCTAGTTGTGTGTTTTCCCCTTTTTTTTTCTTTTCACCAAATTTTATGTGTTTGAGAGTGATTTGGGTGAATGTCCATTTACATCTGTTTTTGACCCCCAAGAGCAATTTGATTGGTCACCTATAGCCAATTTAATCACAATGGATCCTTGGATGACATTCATTGTAGTCATACTGCATTTCACAGACAGGGGCTTCGTGGGGCTAGGTTTTCATCGTGCCCTCAATATTATTAGCCATCTGGTCAGCTTTAGCTTCACACGAGAGCTGCATCACACCCTCGTCTCATTTAGATATGGACATTTTTCTTACGAGAGCAATGGTGTTCAATCACGGACTTATCAGAACCGCTGTAGAGCTTTCTAAAAATATGGACTATGTGTGGCCCCGGGTTAGACGTAATGAATAAAACTCCTCCTAACCTCACTTTCATTTCTCTTGTTTACTGGTGTGAAAGCTCTCCCAGGAGCAGGTATGGCCTAGATTAATGCACTCCTATGTAACTTCTCATCTTGGAAGTTTCCACTGAATCCGGTCGCCTGGGCTGAGCCTTGTTGGCATCCACATGCACTCCATTGAACCTGGAAAAATATCCTCACTTGTGGGGCTATTGAAGATAGGACCTATGCAGGTAGAAAGCGAGAAAGAAGGAAAATTATTTTTTAAACCCATTCCCCATTGGCCCCGAGAATGCTCATCGGCAGCGCCTGTGACTGCAGCGTTACCCCAAGATTCCCGTCCCAACCTCACCCCGAGTTCTGTGCTTTAAGGTTTACTGCAGGGAAAGGTGTTATGAAGCACAGATCATCATCAACCATGCTTCTATTCCATTAGGATTAGAGACCAGGTCTGTTTAGAAGTAACTCCAAGAACAGATTTTTACATTTTATTTTCACTTGGAAAACCTAGTTTTTATAAAATTAAATGGACACAGCAGGGAGCTGCACTTTTTTCCTAAATGGAAAATGTGTTAGGAGTTTTCCCCCCCTCTACTGAATATCTATCTATCTATCTATCTATCTATCTATATATATAAAATATTGTGTGTGTGTGTGTGTGTATATATATATATATATATATACACACACACAATTTTTTTCCCAGCCTCCACAAGTTCCAGAACCATCTGAGAAGCTAACGAGCTCTAGACAACTTATGACCTTTATATTGACTCGACCCAGGTAGCCCAGTGCTCCTGGTGTCTCTGCAACTTGATTTGGTGACTGTCCTTGCTATTCTTAGTGATTCCGGAGAAAGGAGGCAATGGAGTCAAACGCATGTTCCAGTATCATCGTCGTTCGCTCCCTTCATTCGAGACGAAATAAAACAGAATGAAAATATTTAGTATATATACATTACGGTTGAATTTTCACTGAGAAATGACATTTCTTGCTGTTATTCATCCCCAAGCACCTATTTCTCTCCCAAAAGGAAGTCCTGTTGGGTTGCAGGTAGAGTATAAATTAGCCTTTCGTATACGTCATACTTCTGCTAATTCGCACGTGGAAAATCCGATGCTCGGGCTCAGTTGTTCCTCAGGGAAACTTAGCATGCGGGAGGAGGTAGGTCAGGACTCGCTCCGTGGCCATCAAAGTCCTTTTCTCCTCTCCCTGGCGCGTCCCGAGGTCACAGCATTGCCCTGGGAAGGGGCTGCGTGTCCACATTCTGACCAATGGCGTGTGAGCGGCGGCTAAGTTCTGACCAATGGCGTGTGAGTGGCGGCTAAGTTTTGCCCAATGGCGTGTGAGCGGCAGCTAAGTTCTGACCAATGGCGTGTGAGCGGTGCTGAGGGCCCCGCCCCCAGGCCCGGCGCATGCACGGTCTGGTAGCTTTTCACTCCCTCCCCCCGCTGGCGAGGAAGGACTAGGGAATTCGGGGAAGCCATCAAGGAAGAAGACACAGCCCAGTCCCCCTGGGATCCTGAATGGCCTTCCTGCCCCTCACCAGCACCCCACCCCTGCCTGGAACCTTCTGGACTGTGTTCCTGAGGGAGAACTGAAGCTCAGTTTTGCTCAAGCCGAGGTACCTCCGGGGGCTCTATCTGTTGGCTCACTTAACCTGTCCTGTCTGATACAGGGACTCAAACGCTGAGAACTTAGGGAGGAGACTAACGGTGGTGAAACAGCTTATGGTTTTCAGTAAGACTGTTTTAAAATAAGCTTCAGGCTTTACCAGAGCCCAGGAACCCAACGTGCTTGGGTCCATGATGGTGTGAAAAAGTGCGAAAAAATGCCCTCACCTACTTCTTGATGACAGGCGGCCTGGCGAGTCTCGGGAAAGGAACAGGAGCGAAACTCGGGATTCCCAACACACCTTTGTCTGCAGCCACGGAGCTGAGGTCCAGGCTCTTGTGACATCCAGGCACGAATGCTCCTGCTCCTGTCTGGAGCCCACGCTTGTGGGGACAGGCTGCCTTCACTCTAGGACGAGAGAAGGAACGCTCCACAGGAAAATGCGACCCAGCCTTTGGCATGTACTTGCTCCTAGAACCCAAAATCCGATTACCACGGTTCCTGTGGCGGGTTTATTGATCCAACGCTTAACCCTGCCTCTCCTAAGCCACCGTTCTACTTCAGTAGAAGTAAAGCCTGTTTAAGCTGATTAGTACTAAATTTGTATATGAATTTTCAAAATGTTTTCCACAAAATGGATTTGTTATTGATGGTACCATGCTGCTGCTGATTTTTATTATTATTATTAAAAAGGTCATGTTACATTCATTTTAGGAGATACCAAGTGACCAAAAAGAATGAGCTGTCAGCTTCTTTTTTTTTTTTTTTAATTCATTTTTATTGTTAGACTTATTGGGGTGACATCTGTTAGCAAGGATTACATAGGTTTCAGGCTTACAATTCTACAGTGCATTGTCAACTTGATGTATAATAAGTTCACCACCTAATGTGCAGCTTCTTAACATCATGGAGTCTTAGGGTAGTCATGCGTCTTACAGAGCACATCGCAGTCCCAAGCGTGAGTGTTCCATCCAGCAAGGCGGGAGCTGCACTGTCTTCTAGTCTTGCAAGTCACATAGCGTCCCTTCTACCATGCTCTAATCATGCAAGCAGTCACAGCCCTCTCAGACTCCAAGGGAGGGGACATAGAACCCACATTTTGATAGCAGAAGTGGCCAGTCATTTGGGGACTGTGCTTGAAAACCACCCCGGCTTTTATGGGTTAGTATCCTGGTTGCAAATAACAGAAGACTGAAGTAGGATGGGTCAAAATGGCGAGGACATTTGTTGTCTGGCAGGACCTGAAATTCAGAGGCAGAGATGTTCCAGGTCAGCTGAGGGCTCCACAGTTTTTCAGAGCTTCTTACTTTCCATCTTTCCATTCAACTATCCTCAGCCTGTCAGCAGTGTTCATGCCACGGTCACACCTACCTGCAGCAGTTCTCACAGGGCAAGGAGTTAGGGTGTCACTGCCAGTGAAGAAGATGGACCTTTACTAGGGTAGACTGGCTTTTCTTAGGAAGGTATGCCTTTCCTTCAGATCCCCAGGAGTCTTCTCAGACCCTACTACCAAACGCTGGACCATCAAGTCCTCCGTTCGCAAAACCTGTGGGATAACGTGGTTGTCGCTTGCACCTTCTAAGGTGAAAAGTGAACTCTGCCAGGAAGAAAAAAGGGCTCAGAAATAATTCCTGGTAGGATGGCAGTTTCCAGCTTTTCCATGTCATAGCCCATAAATAAAGTCTGATAATAATTACATGGCATGTCGTGGTAAGCTATTAATAGATTGGCTTTGGGGGCATCTTTATCAGATCTGTGAGCCAGGAATAAGATAAGCATTTAAAATTTTATTGAAGTCCTCTAAGGTGGGGCTATGATGTTTCCCATGTTACATATAAGGGGATGGATGCATCCTTGGAGAAGTCACATAACTTGTCTAAGTTAAAAAATAACAGTACCTGGAATTAGCACAGCTCTGGCCACTGACATGCTATATCTTTGTATAACCCCTAAGGAAAGACTGGAAATCTACAATTTTTCTCTCTCAGTAACATACAGTAAATTTGATTTTTTTTATACCTCTGTATCTCTCTCTGTAGCCCACAACACCGACACCAGTGATCTTACTGGTGGCAGGAGGTTCCCTAGGAGGGATAGCATCTCGATACTGAAATGAAGAGAATCTATTAGGGAAACCTCCAGTGGCAATTTCATGTAAAACCTGGACCTCAAAGACCTTCCATGGAGGTTAAGGGCTGAATTGTGTTCCCACCCAACCAAAAATCATATGTTGAGGTCCTAAGTATCAGTACTTCCAAATGTGACTATATACAGGGCCTTTAAAGAGGTGAAAGTAAAATAAGGTCACATGGGTGTGCCCTATAGGAAGAGAAGTTTAAGACACAGACACACGCAGAGGAAGGGCCATGTGAAGACATGGGCCATCTCCACATCAAGGACACAAGTTCTCAGAAGAAACCGACCATACGCATATGTTCACCTTGGACTTCTAGCCTCCAGAATCCTAAGAAATAAATGTCTGTTGTCTAAGCCACCTAATCTGCGATATATTATTATGGCAGCCTTAGCAAATTAATACAAGTGGAGTTGGATGATTACCAGTATCTAAAATTAAGAGCTTTCCTGATTCTTCAAAGATCCCTCTTAAAAATCAAAGTTATAGGTCAAATCCAGTTAGAATTTCAAGTGATTTCACAAATTATCTTCTTGTACTGGAATTTATGTCATTCCCTTTAGCGTGATGGCATTTATGGTAACGGTATTTGATCTGAAGGCAAATTGGAGATGCTGTCTGGATTTGTTCAAAGAGCTACTTGAATGCACTTATGTGGAAAGAATAAACCTTTGCAAATTCTCACTAAATTCTCTGTGGATGGACACGTGCAGGAGTGCCTGAGAAATTACGGTGACGGCCGCTGTTAAAACCAGGAGAAAGTATGTGCATGACGAATGGAAACAGAAATCTCAACAAAGGGAGAAAAAACCGAGGAACAAACCTTATCCAATGACATTAAAAGGACTTTTTTCTAACAAAGTCTCTCTGACTTGCAATTCAGTAAATATTTTTAAAGTGCATTCATGGCACGAGGGGGGAAATTAGAATTTAGAAATTAACCCTGACTCTGACCTCAAATACTGCTTGATGCGATATGAGGACAGAAAGACACACACCAATAGCCGTTTCATGTCATCTTAGATAAAATCTGTAATGGCAATAAAAATTGGTAATGAAATCAGAGGACAGAGGGTCATTCTGGCTGGGGCACTGGACAAGACCTTCTGGGAGAGATGTTTGTGTCGGGTCTGGAGGTTGTGTAGCATCTAAGTAGGTGGGGTTGCAGAGGGAGGAGCTTTCTAGGCAGATTAGCACAAGGAGAACCAGATGTTGTTGTGTGCAAATCATGTTCAGTGAAAAGTAGGCATCTGACGTGCTCACGTGGGAGGAGGCCGTGAGAGGGTGGAGCCATTGACCCTGCACTTGGAGTTAAAAGACCTGGCTTTGAGTCTTGTGCTCCCCATTTACTAGATTTATGACTTCCATCTCCCTGAGCCTCAAATTGCTCATCTGTGAAACAGAAATAATGATTCAAACCTCACAATTATGAAGATTAAAAGTGAGCAGTACCCTGTGTGAAATCTCTCCCCAGCACAGCCCGATAGGCGATAAAAATTCGGCACATGTTAGCGGAACCTAACGAGTTTAAACTTGATTCCCTAGAAAACAGGAGCCAATAACGCTCTTGACCATGAACGTAAGATGAGCGGAGTTAGACATTTAGAAGTTGTATCCCAGGAGTACTGCGTGTGGAAGGAGCTAGAGGGCGGCCATTATGCAAGATGGAAGCCCATTAGGAGAGTATGAACACCAGCCCAGCTTTGAAGTGACCGGAGCCAGAAGCCGGGCTGTGCTGGTGGGAACGGGGAGGGGGTGATGAGGGGTGTGACGGTGCTGGGGTCTGCACCCTGGACCTTATATAATCTCCCATACCATGGAAGCATCAGATTTGAAAGCAAATATTCTTTTCCTTTCATTTATAGATCCTTTTCATTGGCGATTCGACCAACAGAGGGATAATGTACTATCTGATCAAGAGGCTGAACGAGACCTTGCAGGAATGGCAGAAGGTGCATGGCACTCGGCTCTATCGCAATGTCAATGGTGGGAAAACGCTGATCAGTTACTCCTACTACCCCCAGTTCTGGATAAGCCCTTCCCTGAGACCAACGTTTGAAAAAGCACTTGAGCATCTCTTGCAAAGGTACAACGGGCCTGTTATGAACAGCACCACGCCGCCATGTACTGATGTTTTACCGGCGGTCACAATTGCTCACTGTATATCAAATGTGCTGAAAAGCTTAAATCCCAAGTAATGTGGCTGAAAACGAGTTGGAAATGACAAGGAGGCCCTGTGATCAGGATGCCAGCGAGGGTTCAATGAAATGTGAGGCAATGCTGTTAAAATGTTTACCATCTGTCTCAAAGCAGCACGTGGTGTTTTTCTTTCTGGATTTCAGATCACGTCCCCTGGAGAATACGGGCCAGACTGTGTTGGTCGTTGGTGGTGTTCAGTGGCTTAATTCCAATCACCTGCAAATTATTCACAAGGTTTTGAAGAGGTACATTTCTGTAGCAATAAGTGTCATGAGTATTCAAAGTAAAAAAAAAAAATTACTCTTCATGTGACTGAATTTTACCAAGATTTTGTTTAAAGAACAACTTGTTTGGAATTAAGTACTTAAAGTCTAGTTTTAAAAATTTCAAAATACTTTTGTAGCCAGTCACAAGATGGCCCTTCAGGATTTAAATTTACATTTACTGCAGATCAAAGGATGCCCATGGACACATAAAACTCTATCCACAGACACAAACAAACAAAAACCAATATACATCAAATCCATACACTGAGATTTTAGTCTTATCTGCCAGTGAGCGCATTCTAAGAGAATTCCACTGTGTTTGCTTGTGTAGCACAGACATCTAGAAATGTAATCAAAGTTTATGACTTCAGAATTCCGATTATTTCACAGGGAAAATTTACTCAACATCCTTGTGATCATCAAAACTTTGGGGATCGGATTTCACCTGCCGGTGGATGGAGTACATTCCTTAACCCAGGTGAGAAATTTCCTCGGGGCTGTGTGAACTTCAAGCTTCGTGTAGGCATCCTCGTGGTGTCTGGTGAAGAACCCAGGAGATTCCTCATAGTATTCGGCCCCGCTTTGTAAAACCCAAGGAGATAACGTGCTTAGGGAGTATGATTTCAAATCAGCTATAGTTATTCCTGGGGATAAGGAGACCGTAAACCATAAATGATGGTGCACGTAATGCTTTGAGCTCAGAAAAGGAGGAAGAGGATTCCAAGTGTGGAAACATAAAGAAACGGGGGGTAGATGGGAAGGGGAGGGCTGCATGGCTCAGGCTGCAAACCACGCTTCCCGGAACGCAGTAGGCTCACGGTGTGTCTTACAAGTGACAGTTTGTATGAGTCGCTGCTCCCAGACTGTCCCTTCTGGACTGAGACACTCATTCTCCTGGACTGTGGGGAAGGTGGCCTTACGAGGACTCACACCTGAAGCCCAGCGGGAATTGCCTTTGGCTGCAGAAACCCAACTTGCCAGTGCAGGGGTGCTAAGACTCAGCCCCCTTCCTTAATCCAGACCACCCCTGAAGGACCATCCCAGCTCTAGAACTCCCAGCGAGATCCACAAAGGCCTCCATTGCAATTACATCGGTCCCTTCTAGGTGTGGATTCCAAGAGCACGCTCCCGTTAGCCAACCCCCCAACAACCCCACCCCGGCCCGGGCATGCACATTGTTACCTCAGATGCTCTTTCCCAGAGAAATGACCAGAAAACCCCCAGAAACTGCTGACTAAAGAGTTCCACGTGCCTTTCCCAACGAGACGTAGCAAAGTTGAGAAAATACTTGTAACTGGACAAGAAAAGGGCTGCAGTCAACACTGAGCCTCGTTTTTTACAGGCTAGCACACATTTGCATGTCTCTCTTTTCCTCCCAGTTTCTTCTTAATGAACCTCTCCTATTCATTGCCTTTATTGGGGGGAAAACACTCTTTTTCTAATGTCACACTGAAGTAGCTATGCAAGTGCAGTGGAGAGGACAGAAAAGTGGGCGCATTTCTACTGCATCTGTGACCTTGCCATTGGATTAACAAATGCTAGTAATTTTTTTTTTGTCTGAAAAATGAAAATAATCTCTATTTTTTCAATTTTTAAAAATTGTTATTAAATTTATTGGGGTGACACTGGTTAATAAAATTGTATAGGTTTTTCAAGCATATATTTCTATAATACTTCATGTGTATATTGCATTGTGTGCTCACCACCCAGTCAGTTCTCCTTCCATCATCGTGTATTTGAGTCCCCTTTCCACCTTCTGCCATGCCCCTCCTCCCTTACCCTCTAAACTGTTGTCTGTGTATGTATTTGTGTCTTTGTTTGTCTGGTTCATTTGTTGCTTTCAATTTTATGTCCCACACGTGAGTGAAGTCATATGGTTCTTGAATTTTTCTGTCTGGCTTATTTCACTTAGCATGATGACCTCAAGATCCATCCATGTTGTCGCAAATGGCAACATTTCATCTTTTCTTACGGCCGAATAATAGTCCATTGTGTAGATGTACCACAGCTGCTTTATCCAGTCATCTGTCGCAGGGCACTTTGGTTGTTTCATATCTTGGCATTCCTATATACTAACAACTTTCGGAAAAAGAAATTTTAAAAAATCCTTTTACAATTGCAAGGAAAAGAATAAAATACTTAGGAATAAACTTAACAAAGGATGTGAAGGACCTATACACTGAAAACTATAAGACATTTATTAGAACAAGTTGAAGACAAAACAAAGAAGTAGAAAGGTATTCCATGTGCATGGATTGGAAGAATCAACATAGTGAGAATGGCCATGTTACCCAAAGCAACCTACAGGTTTAATGCAATACTTATCAAAATTCCAATGACATGTTTTCAAGAAATAGAATAACAACAGCCAAAAACAAAACAAAAACAAACAAAAAAAAACACGCCACCAGATTTGTATGGAATCACAAAATACCCCAAATAGCCAAAGCAATCCTAATAAAAGAGAACATGACAGGAAGCACCACACTCCCTGACTTCAGTTTATACTACAAAGCAACAATAACTGAAAATAACTTTTGTTCTCTAGGACAGGGAAGGAGAGAGCAGTTCCCTCTCATCAGTTTGGGTACCCCACGAAGCAGACACCAAGACAGGCTTCGCAGAATGAGGGGGATTAGGGGGGAGAGTATCTGGAAAGACCAGAGAGAAGGGGGCCGGAGCAGGCAGGAGGCGGTTCCAACCACAGCGCCCACTGCTATCACACGGTCTTGCACCAAACATTTTCTGAGAGTCTACTATGCATTGGGACCTGTGTTTGGCTGAAACGTGTCTCATGTGAAGGGAGTGGGACAAGGATGGATTACATAGGAAGTCTCACATGGCAGGTCAGTCCCAGAAAGTCTTGCCCAAGCTGACGAAGAATGCTGGAGCTAGAGTATTAGAACTGGAACTTGCACTTAGCCTGATCATTATGTTAGACGTCACTGAGGAGAGAAGGAGGGAGGGAGGGAGGAATCCCATTTCGCGAAGTAGCAACTGGAGTCTTCACCCTGCTGCTCCCTTAAGCAAACATCCCTCTCTCCTCCCCCATCCCCATCCCAAGGGCAACCGTCTCTCTGCTCAGGATCTCCATGTTGAAGCCTCACCATCCCACTTACGTAAACGTTTACATATCTGATTCTCTCCTATTAGAATGTAACGTCTTAAGAGCAGGGACCACAATTTATTTATCCATGTATTCCTGTCCCTTAGCACAGGAGCTAAGCACAAAACAGATGCTGATTAATAGTCAATGACTGAATGAATAAGAATCCAACTAGATGGAGATAGCAGTTATGATTTTCAAATCTTGGCTTCTAAGTTGAGAACTATAGATATTTCAGTGGACCTTTGTGGGCTAACTACTTTTCATGGAAAGGAAAGTTCAAAACTGTGTCAGTATAGATATTTATTATTGCTATTTTATATATACATAAATGCTTGTATTTATATTTTGAGTAAACAAATTGGAACACATTGTTATTTAAAAAATGCATGTGAAACTAATTCTATATCTCAAAATAAGACCAATTGTAAAAAAAGAAATGAAATTTATATGATTCCTACGTGAATTGTTAAATCACAAAACAGTTCTCTTAATAAAAATGTTCATGCTTCTGCTTTGCAATACAGAGTGAAGTTCAGAACTTGTGGAAAGAAAATTTGATTATTCTCGATGCTGCAAAAAAATATGGCTATGAAGTGGTTGATACATTCACCATAACCATGGGCCGATACAAAGAGTTCTTGCAGGGGACCTGTGGATGTCATTTTCATGAGGTATTGATTCTGGCTCTCTAATTTTTGTAGCATTTGATTTTGTGAAAAATTTCTCCTTGTATCTTTAATTGCATTGTCAGGGCTTAACTTGTGTTTTGCATTAAAAAACCATGTCAAGGAGGAGATTATATGATGTATTCATCATCACTCAACCAAAGCATGTAGCAGTCCCTACTCAAGGCTCTGCAAATGAGGTGAATAAAAAAAAAACTAGTGTTTGTGTAGACACTCGAAAACTGAGATGGCTGGTCAGTGCGGGCCGGCAGATGGAGACGGCAGAGCACTTGCTTTGTCTGGGAGACTCCGCGCCTTCCTGTCGAAATGGCGAAGAAAGTGGGGGCAGCTTGCAAGTGGAAACCATCTAATGCATTAAACTAGTAAATGACTTTCCTCCCTTGGTTTGATCAATGCATAGTGGGAGGGTCTGCTTCTGAGTTGTTTTTCCCTCTCAGTGAAAATGATTTTTATTTGTAGCCGGTCATTATTAATGCATAGCTGATAAGGTGATGGAAGAAAATCATTTTGTCCTTTTGCCCTTGTTCTCTCAAACCCGTCTGTGCATTATTTAGTCCCTACCACTCTAATGAAATCTGGGTTAAGTCCCATAACTTGCAAACCACTTTTAGATTATAAAAGGTCTCCAGCCACCTCAGGCAAAGGAGGAATATCACATCAGTATTAAAATTGCCTGGGCCTGTGTCACAACCACAGACAGTTACTTCCTCTTCCCAGGTCCGACCTGCCTCAGACGCAAAAGGCTGAAGCAGGAGAAAGGGAGCAGGAAGCTTCTTTCCTATTTCCCCAGCTCAGTTTCCCACCCTCCACCTCAGTTCCACTGCGTCGCATGAGGGAGGAGATGGGAAGGGCCACAAAAGTCTTACTTGACCAGCATAAGCATATCCATCGATATGCCCCCTGAGTATAGCATCCTAATGCCTGCCTTTTAGGGTGCTTTTGTGAACTTCCTTGAGGACACTCCCCCGCCAGTGGGGCCCTCTGAAGACATCTTCCTTGATTGAGGCGACATCTCTTGCTGCTGCATTTCTTCCTTGGCCCCTTGGCTTCTAATTGTCCATCCCTCTAGTGGGGGGTCACATTGTCCCACCAGGCGTCTTGTTATACTCAGTTGCCCACACATCCACAAGGAAGACTCAGGCATCCTTGCTCTGCTCTTTGCTGGAAATCCAGTGAGGTCCCAGGGCAGCCCTCGCTCTCTCTCTCTCTCTCTCTCTTCCCCCCCCCCCGCCTTTCTCTCTGATGCTCTCTGATGACTGAAAGCTACATTTTAGCCCCAGTGTCTCATACTGGTGGTAACGCCTCCCCCAGTCCCACAGGACAGGTGCTCACCTCTCCAACTTAGTCTCTTGTAAGCCCATCTCACTTGGCTTAAAGTGACAGTCAACAACTCCTCAAAGGGCAGGAAGACCACAGAGAAGAAAACTTCTCACCTCAGAAATCCTCTCTCTTCCTTTGCCTTCATTTCTCAACTCTTTCCATGAGACAGCAAAACTGGATGCTGTCCACACTTGGGCAACTTTTGCATGTATTATCCAGATGTTGCGTAGGAATTTCAAGTCCCTTGGCTACTGTTAATTGACCTAAATCTCAGGACCTTCAGCTAAAACTGTGATAAAGACTCATTTGATCATCCTGTCACATACTGATTCACTCATTCTTTCTTGAATGGCCTCCTTTGTTAATCAAATGCAGTCGTGAGTGAGTTCTCTAGTGAGATGACCACTAAAGGTTTCTTCTGATTGTTTTTCAACCTTAGTATGACTGTCAGAATCTGTCTTGGTCCTCAGACTTTTATGAATACCCAAAAGTTGTTGACACTGCATTGATTCTTCTGTATGTACTACTCATGGACTCACGTTATATTTTTGTATGAGAAATGGAACTGCATCTCAGGGAAGTGAGTATCTGCACCCACAGTAGAAATTGGGGCATTTTAAGTTTCAATCTAGCAACTTGGAGTTTGGCCATATTGTTGCAGAACGGACTTCAAGCTGTAGAATACGGTATGTCTACTTATTTCTTCCACAAGAAAACATAACACCCTTCCGGTGCCTATCCTATTTGAAAACAAAGTCAAGACTTAGAAACACAAGGGCATGTAGCCTGGAAGAGAAAGAAATCGTGAACTTGCCGCTGAGCCCCACCGGCATCACAGCTGGCCACCAAAACCAGCCAAAGGTTGCCACACCCACTTTGAAAGACGACATACAGATTTTATTTCTGTCTCTTTTAGGAAAGGTTTATTTATTTATTGCTTTTTGCATAGTGTGTCTTCAATTAGTATTTGTGGGGAGGGTATCTGGTTTTTTTTCAGTGTTAGTGCTCTGAAAGTCTAAAAAGGGGATGTCCACCAGTGAGTTCCAGCATGGCTCCAACTCACAACAGAAGATGTCCTTCCCACATGATTGCATGTATCTCTTGCCGTAGCTTCAACCAGTTGACACCAATAGTCATGGAATTTGAGAACTGCGCAAAGGACTCTGGACAAACAGACCTAGAATACTGGCTTATAATCATCACTAATAAAAGCCATTCTTAATTCGCATAATAGTGATTTAGGCATGTCAGGTAAACTTATTTCACTTATTTGATTTTGTAATTTTTGTGCAGTTATCATGTGCAAATTGTTTTTTCTTAGACCTTATATTTAATGTGCACTGTCTTGAAGGCAAGCTCGAAAGGTGGCCCCAAGTTACCTCAGTTGATTCTAGAGTAGTTATTTATTTTGAAGGTTTCATGTTTGAGCTGAAATACTTCTAGGAGCATTTGCCTTTCTAGTTACAACACAGAGCTAATAAGATCATCTTACTCAGCTGACTCCATTCGTCACAACGTCTCTAAATGCAGTAATCACTTACACCTAATTGTTGCTCAGCTTTTGAAGCATTGGTACCACCTGTATCTCAGGAAGTTTCTAGTACTGACACTGATGTTTTATAATCTTTCTAAGCCATCACCCAACATCTTAAATCACTGTTAGCTTATTTTAAACAATCAAGAAAATCGAAAGCTCCCTGCAAAGTGTGGTTTGATGATGAATGCAGCAAGCCAGGAAAAAGTGGGTCATTGGTCTCACGTGAAACCTATTAAAGGGTAAATATTCATTAATAACAATAATTTCCCCTCTTTGCTCATCTTATGAGCTGAGAAAGGAATTTATCTTACAGTAAAAGCAAGAATGAAAATCAGCTGAAGTAGAGCCCTAAGGATTTGGGTTTGGGAGCCTTGTATCTTCTGGTGTCCAATTAAACCACTCCCATGATAGATTCACAAACACTCGAGAAGGATTGGTATAATCATTACAGTGAGTTCTTAAGGTGTCCTCTGTGATTTGTGGTGAGAATTGGATCATAGACACAACAAACCTGCTCTAGTAGCTCTTGTTGTCACATGTGAGATTAAAGGGCTCAGGGCACCTCTTTCATCTGTCAAGACACCAAGAGAGAATACATTGCCAGCATCAATCTATAAACAATTTCCCAACTGGTGTCCATCAGGTTTGACAAAAATGTTCCTGCTGATTAGAAAAGCAGGTGCTCCTCTTCATGGGGAGTGATGGAGTTTTGTTTTCCTAATGTTCGTGCAGGACAACACACAGGATCCAGGTAGCTCCTGCCCATCTGTGGTTTGGGACGGCACCATTAGTGGTGTGGCGGACACCTACTGTAAACAAGCCAAATCCCCGGCAGGATGCAGAAATATTATCAACCCCGACCTGGCTATGGAAGGGGCAGAGCCACACCTCATCATTGCGCGATTATGCATTAGTCTAATCAGCTGTACAGACCTCCCATGATATCTGCTCTCTGGCAGATGTGCCTAGAAGTTTTGACTCAGTCAAAAAAACCCTCGGGTGTCACTACCAGCTCTCATCCCAGCAAGTTTCCTTTGAGGCTGGCACCTAGACAAGAAGACAGTTTCAGTTCTTTGTCAGAGATGATTTTCCATAACTATTTAATCTTCATCTTCTGTTCATATTTAATCGTAATTAAACAAAAGCTTATCTGGCCCAGGAATGCGTTTCCTTCTTTCTTACGGGCCGAAAGTGTTTCTCTTTCTCCTTCAAACATTCGGAGTTTCTCATCAACACAATGAAGAAAAAAGCCTTTCAATTCATCTGTCTAAAAAAACCAAAGTGATGACTTTTAGAGAAAAATGACTTACTGACCCAGATAGAGTTAGCTTATATAGCAGATCCCAGAACTTAACTATCAGCATGACTCTTTCGAATAAATTAGTCATGGCGATTTAATTCATCGCATTTTTTGAGTGCCTAGGTAAGCCTGTATTAGCTATACAAGGAGCCAGGAGAAATTTTTTTGTAGGATTCTCATGAATATTTCAAACTAAACATGTCCCCAAAGAAAGCATCACTATTCCCTTTAAACTTTCTTCTTCTCCACATTTCCTCTGTTGGGCTGTTGTAACAAACTGGATTCCTTCTCATCATGGCCCAGCCTCCTAACGACCTCAGACCAACTAGCGACCAAGTATTCTCCCGAGTCTTTTCTCTATATCCTGTTCCAGCTACCTCCACCTTTGTTTTCTTTTTACGTGATCATCCCACACTTGTTCTGTGAGTCTGCTTGGTGAGCTAAATAGTAGTGATGCAAAAATAAACCAGAAACATTCTCTGTCCTCAAAACATTGTAGTTTGGAGGGCCAGGCTGATAAACACTCACATTATGAAAATATGTCAAGTGGCATGTTAGTGATATAAATAGGATGTTGTAATAACAGTGAGAAGAGGTACCTAACCTAATCTGAGCATTGAGTGAACCTCTCCCTGAAAACTGTCCACATTGATGGTTAAAGAATAAGTAGACCCTCATTCAAGGACCAGGGTGGTGACAAAGGAAGGCCTATATGGCTTGCATGGGTCAGAAAGGACCCCAGGGGACCATGTCAGCAAAAGTAGCTTTGAAATAACCTGATGTTCTCAGGGAATCACAAATCAGTACATTGCAGAACATCCGTTGTAAAAGAGGACTGTGCGAAGCAAGCTAGTAGATCATAGTAAGAGATGACACTTCATCTTATAGGTGATGGAGAGCCAGGGAAAGGTTTCAAAGAGAAATAAGATGGTCCTGTCTTTGTTTCAGACAGGTAAGTCTGTTAACAGGGAGGAGGGAAATTCGAAGAAACTAAGGCAGGGGGCGAAGTTAGGAGACTTTTTCCAAAGTCAGGTGAGAGGTGATAAAGCCTCACCAAACCATGACGGGGACAACAAGCCTAAGGGAGAAGCAGACAAATGCAAGCCCTGTGCACAAGAGTATCCGCAGGCCTCAGGCGGGGCAGGAGAGAGTGGGAAGAATCCAACGTGATTCCTAACTTGGGTGATGGATCAGAGAGCCAAGCTGGCGATCGAGACAGAGAATGCCTGAGACAATACCAACTTAGAGAAACACAAATGACGAATTCGGTTTTGAGCATGTCGTGTTTGCCACGCCCGTGGGACATCCAGGTGGAGAGCTCTCCCCAGCAGGTGGGTGTCGAAGCCTGCATCTGGGGAGATGGGGAGGGGCTGGACATACAAAGCTGGAAGTCATCAGAAAATAGTCAGAGTTGAAACCATAAAAATAGATCATCCAGAGAAAGTGAGTGGAGGAGGGGCTGAGGAAGGAACTCTCGGAAACACCATTTACCGTATTGTGCCGTGTATAAGGTGCCCCCATGTGTCAGGCACACCCATGTTTGTGGCCCAAACTTCCAGGGGAAAAAATCTTTTGTTTTAATTTTTCATTTCAAATTTTTATTTGTTTATATTTAGGTACTGTTTTTTGTACTATAAAGGGAGTTTAGCATTTATTTTTTAACATACTATGGTATGAGAAATTTTTTGTAACAAGTAATTACAAAACCCAAGAACAGATACAAAGTACAAGAACTTTTATGTAGAAAATGTTTTAATATATAAAAACCGATGATCATATTTCAGGGCATTATTTTGCATACAGATTTTGTTTCTGACTTCTGGAGCTACACTCTTAAGTCATAGGCGTAAATAAAAGAATTAAAAACATTTGTGTAGTACGGAATTAGTACTACCCATGTGTAATGTGCATCCTTATTTTTCCCTCACAAATTTGGGCAAAAAATGTGCACATGATAAACAGCAAAATACAGTAAGCAAAATTTGGAGAAATAGGAGCATTGGAAGTTGGAGACTAAACTGTTAAAAGAGAAAGGCCAGTGGAGTGTGGCGCCGTGGAAATACGAAGGTGAGATCGACCTAGGTTAACGTTGTCAAATGTAGTAGACAGATGGATTACAACAAGGATTTATAAACAGCCATCGATGGGCATCGAGACGGTCTTTTCTGACCGTATGGAGAATAGTTTCAGTAAAATATCGCAGGCGGGAGTTAGAGTGCCGTAGGGTGGGGAAGTGTAAGAAATGAGAAAGGGGACCGGTAAAGCCTTTCAACAGGTAAACATAAAAAAGGGGGAAGATACTGGATTTAGAAAAGGCCTGGGGGCCATTTATAGGAGGAACAAGGTGGGTGTGTATATGGGGGGGATGGTCAGTACGAAGGAAACAAGACTGCAGAAGGGCCAGGGACTGCTGGAGCAAGGCCCCTGATTCTGTGGGAGAGGTTCAGGTCAAGGACACGGCTAGGTAGCTGGTCAGGGGCAGGTACGTGAACAAAGTGGGCTGGAGGGTCTCTTCTTCCCTATCATTTATTGGTCCTGGACTGTTGCAGGATTTCTGCCCTGGAACCTTCCCTTCCAACTCCTTGAGTTCTGCCCTCATGGCCCCACCAGGAGAGCGTTCCTATACGTCACTTCCCATGTCGTCGTTTAACACCTTTCAGTGGCTCTGTAACTAAGGGGGGTCACTGAAGCTCTCACTGCCCACCACCCCGCATTGCCTTTTGGGGGGCAAAGGGATTCCAGACAGCCCTTTCCGTACACAATCCTTAGTGCTCACTGCGTCATCTGCAAGTGACGTGTGGCCTTTCCTCTGGGTCATTCGGTCCGCGGCTCGTGACGATGAATTCATTAGCCTTAAGGGAGCCCAGCGTCCCCGAGACGGTTTGGCACACACCTCTCTTCCAGAAGGGAGCGCCCTGTATTGAACGGCGGCTACATCAGGAGCTCTCTGTTGAGAAGGCTAATTAAATTCAGAATAAACAAGTGTCGGTCGCCCTATGATGAACGAGTATCATGACCCCATCAGGCTGGCCGTACACCCCGCCATCTGCGGCATGGGACCTGCAGTGTCGGGGTGCCTAAGAAAGCACTGCTGGCCCCCGCCTGCTTCCTGTTCTTTGCAACAAACCCTCATTTCTGGGGGTTTACTACCGACCTTGAAGCGCCAAGCTAAGATGACCTTGAACTGCGCATATATTCCTTTTCTACTTTATGTTTTAATGTTCCTTCCTGGTGAAAACGGGATCTGCGGTTTGGAAATACAGAACACCCCTCCACCTTAAGGATTCTCAAATAATGTTCGTGTATTAAATGATCCAGCAGAGGAACTGTTCAGCTTAGTTTGATTCAGCTTCTCCCCAAACATTTTTCGACCACAGAACCACTTCTTTTTTTTTTTTAAATAACAACTATTAACACCTCACTAAACACCCCTGGGAAACTAGGAGAATGCACGCAGAACGGATGCAGTGTGAGAGCTTGACCACAAGCATTTATCTTCTCTTCCACCTGAAACTCCGCGCAAAGGGCTTTAAAAGCATAAAGTTATTCATCGCCCCTCCCCAACGAAGACCGAATAAGAAATAACTCAAAGCAGATAAGGGACCTGAATTCATTGTAAGGAGCTTGACATAGCCTACAGGAATGTCACAATGCCACGGTCCTAGAGAGGAGACGCACCTACAGAGATGAGACACAAGTGACCCCAGATGCTCCGAATGGCTCGGACCTGAAGGGTCCAATGGAAGGCAGGGGTGAGGCACAGGTCAGAAAACACAGGGTTAAAATCTATGTGCCAAATTGGAGGACCCCCAGATCCCTCACCCCACCCCATGCAGTTGAGAACCTACCTCCATACATTTTATTTCTTTTAAAATTGAGCAGCAGGGAGTTGGGACTCGGAAACGCAGGTATAGTAAAGAACAAATTAATCTGGAGGCTGGAATCAGAAAGATGAAAGTGAAGTGGAGGGTGGAGCCCCTCAATTTCTTCCCAAACCCTGGCAGACCGGCACACGCCAACTCAGGAAGGAGGCTGCAGAGCTCTTCTGACAAGAAAACAAATGCAAACAAAGAAACAAAAGCTCAGGGACGCAGACAACGGTCTAGTGGTTACCTGAGGGTAAGAGGGGAGGGGGACTCAAATACACGGTGACGGAAGGAGCAGTGGCTCTGGGTGCTGAGCACACAAAGCAACACGTAGATGATGTATCATAGAATTGTATGCTTGGATTTTACTAAACAGTGTCACCCCAATCAGTTTAATAATAGTATAAATAGAAAATAAATGGCCCAATAGATCGTTTAAAAGGTCAGAGCAGTGCTTGGTGTTATCCCCACAGTGAACTGGAGCCAGCAGTTGGCAATGTTGGTCCACCCAAATTGTCGCTGAGTAACACCTTGGTGCCATATTCTTAAATAAAAATTCTAAGTTTGAGACAGATGGTAACAAGCACCTTGAGTTAAGCTCAAAGTGGATTCCAAGACCCAAGATGCACTCCTGAATAGAGCAGGGTAGGAGCTTAGCTTACACTCAATGGGCCTAACGCAGGGCATTCCAACAGCATCAGGAGTCCAGTGATGGGAATACTCAGCCACTTGGGAAACTGAGTCTGAGACAGTGGAGATGGTCTCTGGGGACCTGTACAGGAGTGCAAAGTAGAGCCAGCAGCTGAACATTAAGTCAAGTCACTGCTGGTCGTAGCTCCTCGTGACCAGCCTCCCCACCTCAGAGCAGAATTTGCTCCCAGATCCGCGAACTGAGCTCTGTGTAGGGACAGGAGTTAGAGGGACTCCGCTGCCCGAATAGGAAGGGGTCGGGTGGGGGACTGAGGTGTTGCCAATGTCTGGAAACACCGCGAACAAAACAACAACAGCACCAAAACCTCGTTCTGAAAGAAAGTCTTGCTCTCTAATCCTCAGCATCTTTGACCCATTCAGCAGTTGGACTCCCTTCAATCAAAACATCGCTCATTTCATGTGGCCATAATTCAGTATTTTGGGGGGTGGGAGATGAAAGAATTCCTTATTATCTTTAAAAATGGCATGGTTTCCTGAAATGGAATTATGATTTATAAGGACTGGCTTCTAGCTATTGTTCATCACTTTATTTTTACTCTATTTCCATGAATTCTTAGGTTACTATTTCGGCTGGTCATAAATTTGTGACTGGATCTTGGATTAAATGTCTTGTCTGCAAAATGCCTCCACCAAATTAAAAAAAAAAATTGCTTCAAATAGTATATATTTCTTTTAAAAGACAAATTAGCTTATTTTTTTTTTCAGTTAATGTTATGTTTTCCAGCCTTAGAGAGCTGTCACCCTCCGATTCCACCCACGATTGGGAAACGCGCTTGCAATCAGAACACCCCCCCTAATCCAGTCTAGAAAGATTTAGGAACATTTGCACCACCAAAAAATTGTTTCCTATTTTGTTCCGTGGATCTGGAACCACATCAGAAGTTCCCTGGGTGTTATTCAGGTCAAGTTCAGTTTTAGGAAAGGTATTTGCTTGTAATCTGCCTGACACTTTTCCAACTCACCGAGCTTTCCCTGTTTGCACTAGCTTTTGGAAAATTCAAAGTTACTACAGTGTAGCAATTAATTTACATGGTAATAAGCTTGTTCTGATGAAAACTTGTGTGAAATGAGTTTTGAATATTAAGGTTACACGCCTTTAACAGGCGAAGTTGCAATGTTACTTTTGTTGTGTAGTTTATAATGGTTTTTCATTTGGGAAGTCTTACAATAGCCATCAGCCAAGAACAGTCAAGCTGAATTGTGGCCATTCGTATGGCCTCTAAAATGTCTGTGTACCCAAGTCCTTAATTATGTAGAGATGGGAAAATATCTGCAATCATAACCTGGGAGACCTCTTAGCATATAAGAAACCTCTGAAAAATAAAAGGTACTTCATGCCGGTGCACAGAGTTTTACTTCTTGTTGCACTGAGTCATAAAAAAATTGGATCAGCTACATATCCTGTAATATCTTATCATTACAGAACTTGATTCCAGCTCCAAAATTATTCCTAAGTTTCTATAACTAATAGATTAAATATACAATTGTCTTGAAACCTTGTGATCTTTACTTGAAAGTCTATTCTTAGAGGTAACTTAATTGAAATTTGAACATTGTCATGAGAAAAGTAAATTTTTTTTATGCTTATACTTAGGATTATAGAACAATGCTGATCTAATAGGTTAGGACCAATTTCCTTCATTCTCTCTTCCTAATTTTAAATATAATTTGACACAGCCAATTCACAAAAGAAAGTAAACTACAACAACAATGAAAACCTGAAGACAAGGGGCTACTTAGGATTATTGTAAAGTGGCAAAAACTTGTCATTTAACATGTGTTTAAAGTAATGCAAACATTTGCCGAATGACATATGTAGGCATTATTGGTCATGTGTATTAGTTCTCTAGCCCTGACATGTCTCTATCTCAGAATGCACCCAAATGCAGAGCAGCATTTGGAAGGGTAACCTGTTAGCGTTGGTCTCTCACTGAGGTGACCACGGTACACAAACATCTAGAGCAGGGGCGTCCAAACTTTGGGCTTCCCTGGGCCACACTGGGAGAAGAATTGTCTTGGGCCACACATCAAATACACTCCCACTAATGACAGCTGATGAGCTTAAAAAAAAAAAAAGGTCTGTGCATAATTTTTGTAATGCTTTAAGAAAGTTTACGAAGTTGTGTTGGGCCGCATTCACAGCTGTCCTGGGCCTCAGCCCGTGGTCTGTAGGTTGGACAAGCTGGATAGAATCTTTGTCTCTGGTTCAAGGCCTCCATCTTTCACTGATGTCCTCATAGCCCATTTTTATTTTTTATTATATTATTAATTATTACTATTGTTATTCCCAGACATGCTCTAACATTTGTATTACTAACAGCTCTCTTTCAAAGCCACACTCCAGTTGATACTTCAGTTGGATTTTAATAATCTCAAATAGTCCCCTGATTTTGGGAAGGACCCAAGTGGGCACATTTCCACACATGAGATCAAAGCAAAGGAGCGATTTGCTCTTTATGGTACAGGTATCAAACATCTTTCACTTGCACAACATTTTCCAGCCTTAAAATTGTAGCTAAATCCTTTTTCGTTCGCTGGAGAACCCATAAGAATGGGGTGAATGAACCCAGGTAATATTTTGAAACTCAAAAATAGCAGTTTGACGGCAATGCTGGATACTGAGTTTTCCAAAGAAGTTCAAAGACATCAGAGCCGTGTGAACAGATGATCATGCCCACCATAAATTAGCACTCAGTCTGTGTAATGTACTGAGGAACTATTCAGGACATGGACACAACATGGTGGCTGACCTTGAGAGCTAGTCTCAGACAATGTCTTTGAAGTCATTTCATTCTTGTTCTTACTTCAAGTATCTTAGACATGTGTCTTTATATAGTCCCCTTGAGGGTAGGGATCATATCTGAATTACTCCCTGTGTTTTCTAACGCAGAGAACTCTGGAGATTGAAAGGTGGACATTACAAAAGTAAATCATTACATTTTAATTTTAAAAGAGATGACATCATTTTGCATCTCTTCTACCGTCTTTCTTTTATAAAAGGATTGCATGGATTCTTTCTAAAAATTTAAAAATTAGTATATACAATAAAAACCCAAAAGACTGCTGCCCTTACACTATGTACACCCTCTCCAGTCTCATTCCCTTCTTCATTGGAGACTCTACTGACAGTCTAGTACATAGCTCTATTTTAAACATACACTCTGGGTATTAATCCCAAGCAATTAAAGCTGTAAGGCTGTCAACATTTATTTAGAACTACCTTGTTTCTTCATAAACATTTTTAGCCATCAGTGGCCGTTTCAAAATGCATTTTAATCTGCAATATGAACATTGCCATGCTTCCTCCTCAGTATTGAATTTTGGCTTGTACAATCAACTAATTGAGTCTATGTTTGGCTGATGGGAGACTCCATTTATGTTGATGAGTGAATGTCTAGAATATTAAGTCCCCTCATTACTATTTTTATTCTTTTTCAGATGGTCTTGCTTATTTTCTTACATTTGCTCTTAAAGACGTATTTTAGAATTTCTTTGTCAAGTCCCCCTACCAAATCCTACTGTGATTACAATTGGAGTAGTAGCACTTGAATTAACTTGGAAAGATTTTACATGGTCTGTCCATTTGTTTATGTTTTCTTTTACGTCTCATTTAACTTTTGATGTGTTCTTCGCCTGCATCATTGTTGAACTTAATGAAGTTGTTTTAGGATCGTGATGTGATCTTTTCTCTAATGTATTTCTTATGAATTATTGATAAAATATAGAAAAGCTATATAATTTTTAAATATTAATTTTACAGCATCTCATTATTTTTCAGGAGATTCCTTTGGATTTTCCAGGTAAACAATCACATAGCAAATAATTCTTTGGGAATTTCCTATAAGAAAATATTTCCAAATATTAAAACTTGCATTCCTAGAATAAATTGTATGTGCTGTTGGTGTGACCCTAATGCTGCTGGATTTTTTAAAGGCTTCTGGATTCAATATACAGTAGCATTTTTGGAAGGATTTTTTACATCAATATTTTGACAAATCAAAATTGAAAATTTTTTTCTGTACGTTTGTCCGCTTTCAATATTCGGTGTCAAGGTGATGGTGGCTGAACAAAGGAATTAGGAAACTTACATTATATTTTTGATGACTTCCTGCAGAATCGTTTTTAAAGGAACCCAACTAAATGAAGTATTGTTGGGCCTATCCCTGGCGTAGGCATGTAGGGGTGAACCTTGAAAAGCATAAAGGAAGCCTTGACACTGCAGGAGGTACTGGGGACCCCATCATGCTGGCTTTCTTTCTCAGAGATCACCTTAGTGATTTAAAAATAGAAATACATCATTAACTTTCCCATGGTGATCTGGCAAAATGTTGACATTGCTTCTCAGTGACAGCTATCTGCTTCAGCAAATACACTGGAAATACGTATTTTTGTTTATCCTTTTTATGAACCACACTCAAGGTCGCTACATACATGTACACTAACATCATCTGACATGTGTAATGCGACATTAAATGCAAACCTGAAATCACTCAAAACATTAAAATGATTTTTAAAATACTATAACCTTTGACATCAGCATGGACCTTTCTCTACTTTACATGTAATTAGTATGCAGATCATCAAGCAATTACACAAGCCAGAACTTGAGATAAAATCATATAAACAAAATTCATCTCATTTTGGCTCCAGAACACTGGAATAATATTGTTTCAGGGTTGAATGTAATATTTTTACTGAAGTGTTTTCTTAAGTAAACTTTAAAACTGTTCACTAATCTTGATATCACTGAGTACAGATCTCCCCAAATGGACCAAACCTTCAGGAAGACATTGGTAGACCCAGTCTATCATATTTAAAATTATAATATAACCAAACAGAGGTGAAGAAAGCTGCACCTAACAGAAACTTACAACCTCGCAACCTGGAATATTAATCAGCAATTAAGTGCAAACCGAGCTCTGGATTACGGCCCATGGGGATTCCTTACCACAAATCACTCATCTCCCTGGACTTCTTAAGAATCCCTTCATTTGGGGGACTGATCATGTAAAGCCGAATGTCCCGTTGCTACAGGAAAACAATTCATTTCTTTGGGGTTACCAGGATATAATTGATTTTAAAACACATTGCTCTTACCATTTTTCTTTTCAAAATGGGAAGCGCTTGAACATTTTTATGATTATGAACTCATGCACATTTGTTGTTTTTCATTTAAAAAGTCAAGACCAAAAATGACAAAGAATACATTTTAAATCAGCTGTAATCCCTCCACCCAAAGTCACTGCTGGTGTAGATCATTTACAGAATTTCCATTTTTAAAAGAAAAACCTTATAAAAAGGTTCATCATGCTCACTTGAAATGTAACTAAAAATACTTACCTTCAAAATAGATATCGTGATTCTTTTTCAAATATTATGTATTTTTGGAGTTTTATTTTTCCTTCTCTTGTAAGGGATCAAAAATGTGTCTAAATCATTATAAAACACTGAAATGAGTAAAAAATTTTATGTTAACTGTTGCCTTCGTTAGTCATCAAAAATAACTAATTTATGTGTCCATATTGACCAAAAATAATGTCTTACAATTCCATGAATATGACGGGATTCATTTTGTAGAGACACCCAAGACATCTTTGCTAGTGTTTTCTCTCCTACCTACTTCCTGACCCTTCCCCACCCCCAATCTCATGTTGGTCCCCAACTTCCTTCTCTCTGATCATTGGTGCTGACAAGTTCAGTTATATTAACCCAATGATTAAAGCTGACTATTATAAGATTTCACCAGGGCGACTTTTTGTAAACTGTACAATCTCAGGCTTTTCTAAAAAAGAAGATACTCTGGTTCTTGGTTTTGTAAATCACATATATGCCCTTTGGCAGCCTTTGGGTCACAGAGATGCTGTTGAAGTTTGTGAGTTAGTTATATTGCTCTACGTAGGGCTCACATGTCCTTGATTTTGCTTCACTGTTTTTTGTTTTGTTTGCTCTTGATTTGCAGGTAGTGAAATCAAAGTTATCCAAAGAATATCACTTTATTAAAATAAAACAATCAAGAAATCACACTGTGGGAAAATATTTCAGCAATCAAAGCAAACTACAGCAACAAGACTCTGTAATAAACGATCAATCGCCGTATCATGTCAGAGGTCCAATTAATCAGGTTTGCTCTGAAATCCTTCTCAGCAGGATGTGCGCGAGTAAAGAAATGGTGTAGACTCCCTGCAGGAGGACTGAACTTGGAATTGAAGACCAGCCATTCACCTAGATGATTTTCTAAGAACCAAATCCTGGACATCGTGTTTTGGATCTACCACATGCTCTTGTGTACACAGGCACGTACTTACACACCAGGGCACTCACAGCTAAAAAAAAGCAATAACACTTTTTTCACATAGCTTTATGCAGTCAAGATGTGCACTTGAAAATCAGTTGGTTTCAAGGTGGAAGACAGAGCTAGGCAAAGGTTACTTGAAATATAATCATAAACTAGAACCCCTGTGGGCTAGGTATTGCATCGTGATAATAGAGACAAGCATAGACACTTGAATTATGTGGGGAAAAAAGGATAACACTCTCAGATATTCTGTTATCTTCTCTGTCAGTACACTAATACTGAAAAGGGGGAAAAAGCAATCACATTCCACTTGAAAATAGGAATTGCGTTTGTGTCCTTCACCGGGAGAAAATGTGGCGTGTCTGATGGTTTTGGGTTTGTGAATCTAGTGCCTAAGGAAAGCAATTTCTTCACGTAGATTTTATAACTGAAGGGGAAAGAACAGGAATTCCTCACAAGGGAATTCCCACAGATTCTATGAGGGAGAAAGGAAATGTCATAATTTACAGTTAAAACACCAGTACATCCAACTTTGCACTCTGTGCTCTTTCGTAAACATTCCCTCCTATCCTGTCTGTGAACGTGGATAGGTAGTGTGGTCTAAGTTGATTGAATACGTAATTTTAAAGTGAAAAACAAAATATCGTTCTTCATGTATTACTTTATTATGTTTCGTTGATGGTATTACTTAAGAAAACTGTGGTTTGCCATTAGAACCCTATGTAATATACGACTACAACTGCTTTTTATGTAATATTTTGCAAAGGATTAGGTGTTCTCAAGTGCATAGGCATTTATTTCCATAAAGCATTTGTATATGTCCACAAATACTAGTAACCAATTTTTTATTTTCCTGAACAATTCTATCTAATCCCAAGTTAGAGTAAGCATAAATTACTTTTTATTAAAACTGTGGCATATACAAAACATATCTAATTCTAGTATTGAGAACTTTCTCTTCTATATTTTAATTTCAAAATAGTAAATTTCTTTATTTTTCAAATGCTTTGTTGTGAGGTAACATCTCACAGTTATAGTGGTTTTTCTTTTCTTTTTTTGGGGGGGTGGGGGGGTAGTTCCCTGACTGGGAATTGAACCCAGGCTGCGGCTTTGAGCACGCTGAGGCCTAGCCACTACACCATCAGGGAACTCCCTTACAGTGGTTTTTAAATTATTATTTTTCTCTGGGAAAAAAAGGAGCTGAGAGCGTTAATTCAATACATGGCTGAAATTACCAAATGTACAAATACCTCAATTTCATTACCTTACCAAAAATAACTATTTTGATCGATCACTTCCTTCGTATGAATATCCACCTTCTTTAAATACTCTATTTTTATATATATTTTTATATGAAAGTAAACATGAATTTATATTTAACTGTCTTAAATTATATATAAGCACAAATACTGCTTGATATTAAAAATACATATCTGCATCTGATAGATGATAGATTTTTTTTTTTAAAAGAATGGTACAGAATTAAACTTTAAAATGAAAGGTTTTTCTCTTATCTGCAGCTGTACGCAAGCACCATGGTTAGGTTTTCAATCACTTTTTTAATGAAATAAAATGTTGCCAATTCACACAGCCTCTTCACTGAGTTTTAATGTATTAATCACATGCTCTGTAACAGGATTACAGTCAGTGGGTGTTCACTGTCATTTACTGTCACGGAACTGTAATAACTGTCTCACTGAGGTTTGTCTGGCATGTACCGCTTCCCCACTGAAGTAAGAATGGATCCCAGACACAAATGTAACGATAACATTAATAAACATCTTACTAGAAATAGTGTGTGTTCAGAGAGCCCCCCTCATTTTCCTTTGGACTGGAAACATCCAAGCACACAAAGAGTCATCCGTTGGCAGGGATAGTATCATGCAGATTCAACTATTGGAGTGTGGTTTAGTAAGGTAACTACCCTCCAGCCCTGGTATCCTCTAAGCTTTCATCAGACGAACTCCCTGCTGAACCATGACCAAAGCTTTAGAATACGGTGGTGTGACAAACTGCTGCTTCTTTTCTTGTTTTTTAAGACAATGCCCTGAAATGCTAGGAATCATGTTAGTTACTCCTGAATTGAAAGAAAAAACTACAATTTATTTTGCCATGGGGAAACGGGTGTGTGTAGGTGTGGGCATGTGTTTGGATGCTTAGCAAGTTAATAATTTGAGGGGAAATCAAGTAGTAATAGACATTTTAATGTAAAATGTAAGATGTGAAACTTAAAGGAAGTTATGATTTAGGGTAAGAATTTATTAGTATCCAATCTAAACTAAAGAAAACATTTATTATATTAAGTCAAGAATAACTGCATAAGCATTTCCAAGCATGACTGTTGACGTGTGTGTGTGTGTGTGTGTGTGTGTGTGTCTGTGTGCGCGCGTGCGTGCACTTAAAATGTGCTGTTTGCCAACCATCCAAGTAGGTGGATTGGATCCTGTAGGAACATGTAGCCAAGAAGGGCTCACCATTGCCTGCTGTTTGCATTTACACGTGGGTCATTTAATCTTCCTCTGTTAGTTGTCCCTGGATCTGGCCGTCATCCTACAAAACAATGACTCCCACTTAGAAAGCACTGGGGGAAAAATCATTGACTTTGGAAATGGATGTTGTTTTGGTAGTGTTTACTGAGGGGAAAAATAATACCGTCCAGCATCTGAAGTTTCTTCTTTTAGTTTGACTTCACTGAAGGATTCCAAGAAGAAATACAAAAACTAGTCAAACTTATGTAACCCAACAAAGAGTTATTCCAAAGCCGCGGTGCTTTGGCATTGGGCGAGGGGGTGGGGGGTGCGGGGTCGAATATAATAACAATGTTAAGAGCCCGGGGAGATGGTCAGGGCTAGGATCTCCCTAAATATTATCTTACAGACTCCTTAAGTTAAGCAAATACTGTTAAGACTCACAAGTTTCTAAAATTTTTCTCTGTGCAATTTCATCTTATAAAAAGAAACATCAAAAAAAGTCATCAACATCAGCAACTAGGATGATGGTATTTAAAATGAACCAACATAATTTTCAGTCAGCTCACATAGGCTGATCACTTCAAAACCATGTATCTGAGTGCAAAATGATATGACATCAGGTTCTACCATTTTGCCTGGATCAGGAAGTAATTGCTCTGCAAATGCCTCCTGTTGTTTTTTGTTTTGTTTTGTTTTGTTTCATTTTTGTTTTTGTTGTTCAATGCATATTTACAGTTCAAATGATTTCGATTGCTCTTGGAAAAACGAATGCATTTTGATAGATCACTTCGACTTAGGGGGATGAACCGGAAGTTGTTAGAAACCCCAAGACCTGCTGGAGACAGCAGGATACAGCCAGTGCCTACAAACTAGGTTTTGTCTTTGGCGGGGCTTCCAAGGTTTCGTAGTGTCAAATATTTTATCATGTTTTTATTGCTGCAGAAACTGCTATTATGAAGTTCCATCTTTTATGATTCATCGCCTCTTGTAGGGGGCTGTAGAACTCATTTTTTTTAACTGATGTAGACCATGCAATCCTCCCCAAATGGTGCTCCATTTGTTTTCTTTATGTTCATTGCAACATAAAGAATTTGTTTTATGGCTCTATTAAATGTCAGAGCTTTCACACACTCACCACACAATCAAAGTACTGATTCTTAAAACTTATCAGGAATATTTCCAGTTTGTAAGGTATTTGCAATGTAAATGAAGACTATAACTTAAACCCAACGAATAGTAAGAGTAAAATGAAAACCACCACTTTTGGAGAAAACACCACAAAAAGGTTTTATATTCCTACAGGGTGGTCCCATTTGAGTAGATTAGGTTTTGAATTTTTACTACATCTAACCAAAATATTTCCTTCGGAAATTGATGTGTACCATCCAATTATTTTTATTACTTAAAATTCATAAAACTGTTGAGATATTTTTAAAAAGTGAAGTAATTACAACTGGTTATTTGAACATCAGAATTCAGAAGTAACATGGTTTCATGAATATAACATGCATCTCAACTCTGTAGTGACTTCTGATTTTATGGTAAAATACATCAATTGGATGTATTTTAAGGCTAGGCTCAGCGACTTAATGGTGATGGTATGTGACTTATATTGTGTTCAATTGTATTTTCATTTTTTTCTACAATAAACTTTGTTCAAAAGGTATAGATTGAAAGCTCAGTGTACAGCATCGAGGTCAACATTTTAATTTTCTTCTATGGTCTACAATTTAATTTTTATCTGGTCTATAATTGTATGTTTTTAAAATTAAATCATAATTTTAAATGGTAGAAAAACATTTAAAAACATTAACATAAACAGACCTATGTTGTAATGTATCATCAACCACATATTTACACATCTTCACTTAGATAGAAGAGGTTATTGGGTTTCCAGTGGGATTCTTACATTAATAGCTGAAGATCTGGGGTTCAGAACTGTTGTGTTCCTTTGCAATAAACATGGAGTGAAGAGATGATGCCAAGTGCCAACACTGAGGTGGACGTGGCTTAGTTACTCCATTAAGCCCATCGCAGTTAGAAAGAAGCAAAAGGGCGGGGCTTCAAGCCTGGGCACAGGTTAGTCCCGCCAAGAAGAGCACAGGTCTTCGCTCCGAAGAGAGCCTCTTCCCCTCTCCCTGGGTCCTGGGGTGAATAAAAAATTAGAAGCACCCTCTCTAGCCACCTTTGACAGATGTTGGACATCTCCTCAAGCCTCATCTAAAGATGCAAGTCACTTTGGAAGGCCTCATGCTTCAAGAAAACCAAATAATAACGTTCCAACTTCCTTGGACCAAAAATTACAACCTAGATGAACCAAAGAGCCCCTGGATGTGCTTTTAATGATACCTTCTTATTTATAATCAGGAAAAACAGAAAATGACCTCCATCAACATAGCATTAGCCTCTGAAGAGCTTGAAATAGCAAGCCTTTTTTTTCCCTTGATAGTTTTCACCCACGAAATCATTCACCCACCATGAACTTCCCTCCTTGTCCTCACCTTGGCCTTTGAAATGAAACTTAGGCAGCATTTCCTGTGTGCATTTAATATGTAATACAAGATACATTTTAAAACTTACATTTTTACGTTCTCCTCCTGGCCTTAATTGCATGTAACGTGAAGCTTATGTTTTAATGGGCATGAGCTCTCTCGTACAGCATCGTAAAAAGTTTACGAGCATTTTGTTAAATATTGGTGCCTATGTCATTGGCAGGGCATGAAATTATTTGCAGCTACTTCTCCTACCTATAAGATAAAATTCGGTCTGAATTAAGAACAGGACAGGGAGAGGTTGAAACAACACCTTTGGACCTTAAAATGAGCTTAGTCACGACGTGGCAAAGAACTGGGTTCATCAGTTTCTAGCACGTGTGCATGTCCCCTAGGAGAAACCGGTCTCTGTTCATACTTGTCTCTAGTCCCCGTTTCAGTGTTCGCATTAGTTATGCAAAATCAATGGCATATTTTTAAAAGGGTGTGGATCAACCCTGAGCACAAGTGAGTCCTGCCAAGAATAGGACTCATTTCAATAAGACAGCATTCCCAGGGCCACGTTATCGGTAAACACCCAGCACTCTCTCTTGGCCACCTTTCCTAAAAATAAATCGATATCGTCCATGAATTATTTATGGATTCTGAGATGAGGCTGATACAGACATTGCATCTCAGGTTCCTTTTCCCACAAGAGGAGACGTCTCAAGTGGGTGATGGGCGGACGCTGTGTTTTCGGGTTCCCCGGGCTCATCACAGACTTTGGGGTCCTGAGTTTCGGGATGGCGATTTCTCTTCCGAGAGAAGCCTCCCTGGCGACCACCTTCAGTAAACTGTTATCAAATGGGCTGCAAATCAGAGCTCTCCCCGAGTGCAGAGTGTTGACTTACGCTGCCCCTGCAGACACGAAAGCCAAAACCACGGGGCCCAAATCAAGCCTTTCCTGGTTTGTGTCCGGGCAGAGTGGTGTCAAATCAGAAATCAGAAACAGGAATTCTGGACTGTTCTTAACAAAAACTCGTGCTGAATAACTATGCACACCAAACACATTTGTGCGTGCACACAGACAGCTCCAAAACGAAGCCGCTAATGGGGCAGAATACCACGATGGGATTCGTTCCCTTAAGCCATTCCTCTAACCTGTGACGGACGGCGGTGGGTCAGGCCTCGCCCAGAGCAGCCTCCTGCCCTGGGACGCCTGCGCGGGTGCTTGTCGGGGCGGGTGGGGCCTGTGCTCGCAGGCCCCGGCCAGGCGGGGCGGGAGGCGGCTGGCGGGCGCTTCCCTTGGGAGGTGACAAGTGACTGCACAGCCGAAATGGGCAGTGAGAGGACGCTAGGAAAGGTCTGATGGCAGGGTCCTAAGGGCGCCGGCTGTTAAAAGCAGGAAGAGAACGCGGGGAAGGAGAGAGGACGGGGCAGCTCTGCACCCCGCTGGAAGGAAACGAGGGCCTCCCGGTCTCTCTCATGGGGACTTCTCTCCGGGGGTCTGCCTCCCATGGCCTGCTCTCCGCCCCCCAGCTTTCCGGAGCGGCTCTGACCTCGCACGTCTTCCCCACGGACACTGGATGCGGGACGAGAAGGCAGGGGTGACGTGGTTGAGTCCTGGAAGCCGTCAGGGTGGGGGACATCGCCGGGTGGGGGGCACGGGCACGATCACAGCTCTTAAGCTCATTGGCTTGAAACACAACTACCTCCCTTCAAGTGGAATTTAATTCTCCTGTTGGTTACGTCCCCAGTCCCAGTGTCCCTCTGTGTCATTGCGCTGCCACGTTATATAAAAATGATCTGTAACCACCCACTCAGACCCTACCCTGCTACCCTGACCTAGCACTGACTGTTACCCATCTAACGGGGCAGGAGCCCAGCAAACGCGCTTCTCCCGCAAGCTCGTCTCTGCCCTCGCGTCTCGGCGTCGATGCGTCTCCTCCAGCAATCTGGCTCCGACTCCCCAAGCAGCGGTCAAGCTTTCCCTCCTTGGTGCGTCCTCAGCACTCTCTCCTTACCCTAAACAGGCCGTTACCTTCGTCTCTTTAATGATTTGTGCCCCCTGGAAGGCAAACTTCCGGAGGAAGAAGGGGCTGAAGTTTTTATTGGGTTTGTTGTGTGCATTTATTATTTACTGTTAACGTTTTATTGAGATAGGATTTACAGCCCATGAAGTTCACCCATTTCAAGTGTGCAATTCAATGGTATTTAGTATATTTGTGCAGGTTCGCAACCATCCCCATAATTAACTAGAACATGGGTGTCACGCCAGAAAGAAACACGGCAGTCACTTCCCCGCCCTCCCCCGCCCCCAGCCCGAGGCACGCGCTGATCCACTTTCTGTTTCTACTTGCTTATCCGGGGCCTTTCCTACGTGTGGGATCCCCAACATGGAGGCGTTCTGCAGCTGGCTGCTTTCGCTTGGCATTTGCATCTTTGCCGTCTTGGTTTAGAAATAAATGGCCCCACGCAGAAAAGACACTCAATATTGTTTTATAAAATGAAAAGCATAATGCACTATGAAATTCTAGCACTTTCTGGAGTTAGAATCGGTGCTCAGAAATAGAGCCTGTCTATGAAGCTTTGACAACACGCGATGTTAGCAACGGAGTAAATGGCTTCCCAAGGCCCGGTCTCGCCAATGCCAATGTGGTCTTCCCCTCATGCCCTGAGGACTGAGATGGGCACAAAAGTGGTGGCTGGGGGAGCTGCCCACCTGGACTCTGGGAGGGGGGATTTGGGGGTGCTTGAGGGGCTGCTGACGGGGGGCGGGGGGCAGGCGCTAAGGCTTGCAGAGCCCGCAGGGCTGAGGCGCTCCAGGCCTCTGCAAGTACCACACTCCTCGCTCATCCCAGCAGCGATGGAGGCCCTCTTGGCCCTGCCGCCCCTGTCCAAACTGGAACGGGTCCGAGGAAGTCATTTTCAGGTCTACATGAACCCTCAGGCCTTACAGCCCAAGTTCCCCCACCCCATGGCTACTGAAGTTTTCAGAGAGGACCAAGTAAGCCAGTTTTAGTTGCGGAGCTTTAAATATTAGCTATCCAGACATAGGACACTTGGGGGAAACAGGAGCCTCACGTGACACCCCGACTCTGCCGTCCCCAAGAACAGAGAGAAAGCAGGAGGGAGGCTGAGGGGTGCCCCCCACCCCCAAGAGCTGTCCGCTCACCAGATCCCAGAGGCTGTGGGAAAAAATCCACGCAGGCCCCGCCCTCCGAGTCTGCACACCGGCGGGCCGGCTTCTCGTCCGCGCAGATACTCCATTAACTTGCTTTTCCTACCATCCTGTTCTCAGATGCAGTATTAACGTAGCCTCAAACTTCATCATCATTATGTCATAAATCTTCCTTTAATTTTTATATATCATAAGTACTTACAGATGCAAATCATGTTTAAATGGAATGGCATAATGGTTAAAAGAAGGCCTGGCCATATTGTAGTAATTTTGCAAACAGCTGTTTCAAGTTAACAGATGTATATTCCCAGTCTTGTGTATATGAGATACAAGTTAATGTCAACAGAACATTAACAATGCAACTGAATTTAATTATGGAATTGCAAATGCTGGGGAGAGAGGGATCACATTCTTACTGAAAAGCATAGGTAGGGAGACATCTGTTTCTGGTGAGCTTCAAATAGGCACCCTCATCTTTTACACTCACCGATTCCATAATTTTTTGCAAACAGTGGATTAACTGGAAGATTTCCCTGCGTATTTTTTCCTAAGACAAGATGGCAGATATATTTTTCGGCAATTTAGTTCTGTGAGTGGTATTATATATGCCTTTTAAATGTAAAGCTGAGAAGTGTAAAGAGGACTGCAAACCATGGGAAAGATACTGTGCCCAACATTGAGTCTGGAGGTGAGAGCCAAGAGAAAGCTTCCTTGTTTTGTTACCAGATGGCCCCCCACTGGGTCCACAATTTTTTGGTTTACTAGAGTCTGCTGTTTGAAATCTTTTCAATTAGTGAAGTCACTTACATTAACCTCCAGGTTCTCTTAAGATGCTAATACCCTTGGAAGGTGGAGCTATTGGACAGTTACGACAGGAACAAATTTGGTCCCATTATTTCCCTCCAGCTGGCCGAATTCACCGCACTGAGTACATAAGGGATGGGGCTAAAGCTGTGGGCAACACTGCTGCAAATAGATTCCTCTGGAAGAAAGGGGAGCCTGAGAAGCAGAGGCCAGGGGGCCACTCTGACCGATTTCCAGGCTGTGCCAAGTTCACCTCTCAAGGCTGAACTTTAAATCCACCCTCCGCTGAGCAATGAACTTGGAATGTAGTATCTCCGAGGAATTGCTAAAGAAACTCGAATTATTCACCTGGAAAGGTGAAGATTTCAAGGATGCCGCCACTGGGCTACTCACATTCCCCCTTTGTCTGGAGATTTACCCTTTCGGTTCAGTCGGAAGACCTAACACACACGACCTTTCTGTTTGCTGAGTTCCACCACTGCGCTGACAGCAAAAGATCAGATTGTATTGTTGGGCACTTTCAAGGAGGAAGCCACCACACCTAAAAACAGGCCACTTGGAGTACGGCCAAGGGTGTAAAACACCGTTAAAGTAGACACAATTAGTCGTCTGCTTAACAGTTGAGCGAAAATAAAAAGCTTGTAGTCTCCTTGATTGCTTAGAGCATTTGAATATAAGTGCGTTCTGGCCTTAGTGCCAACTGCCTCAAAGATTGCCGGGGTTAATTTGGCCTTTCTGGGGGCGCTGAGTGTCCTAAGTGGCCTTTCTGGGGGCGCTGAGTGTCCTAAGTGTCGTATCCACCCTCATGGCTCCATTCAGGTGCATTGTTCAGAAAGGAAAGTTGTTCAGTCAAATGTATAACAATGGTCCTCTCCTTTCAGAACCCCCAAACAGACTATTTTTGGATCATTCATATAAGAACATACGTTCACCAGGCTCCTACGATGTGAACGGTCCCTGAACATTTAGAGAGTATGGTGAACTATGTTGTAAAAGTCTTTAAAGGATTTTAAATTTTTTTACTAGATATAGTTACTGTCTCTGGCCTCCAGACAGGTAAGGTTGTTTAGGGGCCTCATGGCAAACTATAAAAACTGCCATCCTTCTTTTCCTTTCATGCACATAAAAAGTGTAGTTGTTATTTAAACCGAGTGCACTCTCCTTTGCAGTGTTTATTTCTGTGCTGTGATAAAACATGACGACTGGCCAAAGTTTTCTTGGGGCAACAGGATTCAAACACTTAAACCACCAATCCTCATGATTCCAGAAACGTCAGTTTTTTTGTCGTTTCTTGCTATTTTGTTTTGTTTTGTTTTATTTTGGGTGGGGGTTGCTAGCACGCTAGTTGGAAAGGTAAGCTGATGTTTTAGTTTTGTCTTTTAGGTTACGAAAAGGAAAGAAGGAAATAAAAGGAAGGAGACAACAGAAGAAGAATGAGACAAGAGAAAAACGAAGGACAAGAGGGGTTACAAGAAGAAATAAGAAGAGGAATTAAAGGAAGAGAGAGAGGTTTAGAAACCTAAGAAATGGTGGCACTAGAGTGGTCTGGAATTTAACCACCGATCCAGCAAGTAGGCTGTAGAGGATATGCCACGAACAGGCAACGAAGGATCACAGTCTGCAGCCGAAATGGACAATTGCCAATTATCCATGTGTATTTGATTTTATAGCCATTAGTAACTGATGGAGTACAAAGATGCTCCTAATCAGAGGATAATTGTAGTCTTCCTATATACTAATGTGATGATTTTGAAACTGCCTTTTGAAAAGGACTAATCCTTTTCTTAGCATGGTCTTCCGAATCAGGGGAGATTTCTTGTTTTAGGAATAAAACTCACCCCTGTAGCTCACTTGCTAATTGGACTTCTCACACTTCCCAGTGATAAAAGTTGTCTTTTATTCTGATCAAGTGTTCCCCATATAGAAACTTAACTCTTTACACTATACAGTTATTTCAGTGAGGACTCCATTAGATTTTCAGTACGAGGCTGATCATACATGTATATATGTTACCCCCACATAACACAGCTGTTAGATTCCTAAAATGCCGTGCTATATGAAACAAAACACTAGAACAAAAAAGGAGGTTAGGTTCCAAAAATTAAAAAAATATATATACTATTATATTTTTATAATTAAGAGAAATATATTTATTAAAGAAATTTTCACCAAAAGTATAACATATTAAAGATATTAATAGGTATAGTTCAAGGCAACATATTAATTCACAAAAATGAAAACCATAATTATCATTTCTTTAAAAAAGGGCAAATAATACTCACCTGAAAAATTTTAATCTATGTATAATATAGTAAAAAAAAAACAAAACCACAGTTTTAAAATATTTGTACTTAACATTCCCGATCAAAATGGATTTAAAATTGTAATAAATTTTAAAATTCTGCAGTCTAGTCTGATAGCACATTCATGTTCAAATGAAAAATTTCAAGTGAGATATTTTTTGCTCTTAAAAGCTCTTACTACATTCTGCGTTGTTTGGGGATTTCTCTAAATCTCAAACCGTGTTATAGGAGTGCCATGTTACACGGGAGTTACCTGCCCACGCGCGCGCGCGTGCACACACACACACACACACATACACGCGCGCAGACGCACACACACGCACGCACACGCACACACGCATGCACACACACGTGCGCACACACACATATGCACGCGCACACGCGCGCGCACACACACGCGCGTGCGCACACACACATGCACGCACACACACACGCGCATACACAAACACACACGCATACACACAAACACGCACGCGCACACACACGCACGCACACACACGCACGCATACACACACACACGCACGCGCACACACACATGCGCGCGCATACACACAAACACACACACACACACACACACACACACACACACACACACACGGTCTACCTTGAAAGTATCCAGCCATGTAACATGAAACGTGGAGCCATGTATTGAAGAACATACAAGATACAGGAAATACTGTACACAGGACAATGACACCTCAGTCCCCTTCAAAGTAGGCACCTTGAGACCTCACCCAGTTCTCCCAGCGTCCCTTCCACCATTCAAAACAGTCTGCAAAGTCTTTGGTTGGACTCGGCTGCCTCGTGGTATTTTCCTGAATCTCATCGAAGGTCCCCGAACAGATTCTCGACCACCTTTGAAGTGCCTGTCCCACTTTTATTTGCACAGGACTCATCGCACCATCCCCAAAGCCTTATGAATCATCCAAACAGTTTCTAAGGAGGAATGTTCGAGCCTACCGCAAAGTCTGATGCACATTTGTTGCTCTGGAGCCCAGCGCGCATGTCCGCTCTCTGGCGTCTAGCGCCCCCACTGGCGAGTACAGGGAAGTGTCATTGTTCACGCATGCGCACTCCAGTCCACTCGCCTTGGCCGCCAGGTTACATCCACGTGCATGTCGCACAAACCATCCTCGTTAGGGACAATGGCTAAATTTTTTCTGGACAGACCTTGTATATTGAGACAGTGAATGTTAAGCCATCACAAGCCCTCTCCTCTACTAGACTGCAAAACATGAGACTGTATCATCCAAACAGGAGGCTGGAATATTCTTCTCTGGGGAAGCTGGCTAGCTTAAGAGACATGACATAAATATGCTGATATTGAAGACGGGCCAATAAAGTGACCCATTGAAATCATCCTCAAATAAAACCCAAAGCCCATGAGTCCTACCCACATGCTCAGAACATCTAGTTGACTTTAAAGTTCTCACCTCATATAATCACGGGCAGCATCGAAGGATGGTCAGACATCAGAGGCAAGCTCCTAAAATGGCTGAGACAAAGCAAACAAAATAAAGCAATTTGGAAAAAACATTAGTGTACCGTGCCACACAGAATAATGCCCCCCCTACTCCCTCTCTCACCCCCACAAAATGCTCACACCTTTATTGGTTTCCAGGGCTATCCTAACGAAGTACCACGAATGGGGTAGCTTAAATCAAAGGAAATGTACCCTCTCACGGTTTGGGAGGTCAGAAGTGTGCCAAAGGTGTCAGCAGGGCCGCATCCCCCCTGGAGGCTCTAGAGGAAAACAGTGCCTTACCTCTTGCCGTTTCTGGTGACCCCAGAGCTCCTGATGGCATCGCCCCAAAGTCCACCTCAGCGTTCACATCCTGTCTCCTCCCTCTTTGGGTCTGTGTCTTCCCCTTTTCCATCTCTCTCACAGAACTCTTGTCCTTGGGTTTAGGACCTGCCCCATTAATCCAAAATAACCTCATTCAAAATTCTTATAATTTTGAGCTATCTCTACTGGGCACGTACAGGACGCAAAGTTATACATGTGCAGGGGGAGGGGTGGGACAAAGCAAATCCTCCACCTCCACATGGGAAGCCACAGATAAGGCCTGAACTTTTTTTTAATTAAAAAGTAATGGTGTAAGTATGGTATTTAATACGTTGGAGCAAAATAGCCCCCCCAAATTAGCTAATGGAGTGGAAAATTATTACTTCTGAGGAGGAGAAAAGGGCATGTAGGGAAGTGGGAAACTGCTGGTTTTCATCACAAGACTTAGGGTATGTTTAATTACTTCACGTGTGTGATTTCTTTTTAAAAAGCTATGGTATTGTGAGAATTTGGGTAGAAAGATTATTTTATTTAAGTTGCTTTGTGAACTCCACTGTTCGGTCATCTAATCCACGCAGTACAACAGGAGGAGAGGCACAGGCGAATGCTAAGACCTGCTGTGGGCTCTGCACAAAACTCAGCCCGAAGGCAAATGACGCTGCCCGAGCCCTGTCCTCCTAGGTGTCGCCTCTGTTTTCTCCAGCTGTGAAGTATATTTATGACTTTCAGCTTCTCTCTTTTGTCCCCGTTTGAATTCCAAGTCAAGACATGCCTCCAAGCAAGCAATTAACGAAAATAACCCTCCATCGTAAGGGTTATCGAATGACTCAAAACAGCGTGAGAAAAATATACAGCATATTCCTTTAGAGTCGATCACAAGCAGTGGAACCACGTTTGGTCTACTCTCAAAATCTGTGCAAGCCATCTACAAGTCACCGTGCATGCCAAAGACATCAAACAGTTTGTTCAGCAATTTGGTGGACATCTGGATACCGCATACTACAATGTATTCCTCAAACTTTCCTACTCGTTGTAACCTCCCATTGATGACCTATTTTGTGATTTATCTTCCTGCACTTCTCTGACCTCAGGTTGATTCCCACAGGCTACCCACCGTGTGTCTGGGCCACTTGACAGAGATGGCAACGTGGGAGGGGCTGTGAATTCGATCTAGTCTCACCAAAGGGAACCACACGCAGGAAAATAAACCCAATAATGTGTTCTGAGGCCAAACGAGTGGAGCAGGATATTGTTTGGGGACACGGTGCCTTTTGGTAAAACTGTCCCTCTGCTCCTCTGGGTTACCCAGTACCACTGAGGGCGCTTTAACATGGCTTCCACGTTGGACAGTGCCGTGGTGGGCACGGATGTGCCCGCTGCCCACCGCTCCCTGCCCTGATGCTAATTCTGACCGTGGGCCGTGTCTTTTCTGACGAGACAGCCCGAGCGCCCGCCTCATACTATCCTCCGTAGAGCTTCCTCGAAGGTTCTGGCTCTGCCCGTGCACCTGTCTGCAGGGCTTGCAACTCCACGTTGTGCCGTAGACAGCAGGACGGACTGACTTGCTCCCTCTGCCCTGGAAAGTGAGAACATCCTTCTGTGCTTCTGTCCTCTCATTTCTTCCTTCTACGGCAAGGAAATCTGTACCCTAGGCCTCACCTCATCTGCCGATCTTCCTCTGTGCCGAAAGGGTGGCCAGCCGGTCCCCATGACCAGTGGGTACTTCAAAAACAAGATGGCTCCAACTCCCGTCATCGCAGACCGGGACATCGTTGCGTAGAGTGGGCTCCCCTCTCCCCTTGCTATCACCTCGTTCTAGCCTCTTCTCTGAGGTTCAGAGTTTCAACCTGAGCCTTGGTCCTATATTGGATCAACCTTGCTGACTTTGGTTCACGGGGAAAGGACTGGGCCACTTCATTTTGCATAATCCGGCTCCAGTGGGAAGCCTTACCCTTCCAAAAGCTGATCCTTTGCTCAAACTGGTTCAGTTTCTCTCTGTGCATATTTTATTCATCAGAATCCCTGGGGCAGAGAGGGTGGTGCTGTACGAAGAATCAGATTCCAGCTCCGAACCCCACCCTGGACTGCCAACAATTACTATAAAATTAAGATATGTTGAAGGCCAAATCAGTTCCTGAAGGAAAACTCCTGCCAGGCCAAGCCTGCTATAACTCAGTTAACCTACAAGGCAAATATGAGTTCTGTCCCCAAAACAGCATTAAAAAGTGGCTCCGCCGTATTTGCCTGGTGCAGGTCCACGAGTGTGCCCCGGGGGCCCCAGACAGCACGCCGGTGCTGAAGTCGTCACTGGAGCCTTTGCCCCAGTCGGCTGGACGCAGGCTGTGTTCTGGCACGGGGCCCGCTCTCTCAAGATGGTGGTTTCCAGCCCATTTTGGAAGCTGCTTCACTAAGCCATGTGGCAACCCCAAAAGTTGGTCTGGCACCAGAAGACTTCATCAGACGGCGAACTTGAGAGGCCTCAAGCCGCCTGTCTTTGTATTGATGCCTCCCTTCCCATAATCACTCGCAGAAGGTGACAGGGCTGCATGGGGACACACCTCACACCTCTCGGGCAGTTTGTTTATGTCTCCGAACCCTCGTAGATCTCCTGGGCTCCGAGCACTCGCCTCCTCAAATAGAAGCGTCCCCCGGAGGGGACTCGGTAGGAGCTTGAGTCATGAGCTTCGCTCAGCAAACTCAGGAAAGGAGCACGTGGCCGAGTTACAATCTGTCAGAAGATTCAGGCGTATCAGCATATGTACTGACGCTCACTTCAGCAGAAACCGAAGCCATGAATCCTCTAGGGCAGGGGTGTCCAACCTTGTGGCTTCCCTGGGCCACATTGGAGGAAGAATTGTCTTGGGCTGCACGTACACTACACTAGTGATAGCTGATGAGCTTAAAAAAAAAAATAGAGGTTGCAAAGAAATCTCACAGTGTTTCAAGAATGCGTGTTGGGCCACATTCAAAGCCGTCCTGGGCCCCGGGTTGGACGTGCCTGCTCTAGACCTGGCCCTCTGGTGGTCCTCATGGAAATGGTGCAACTCATGTGGCACATCCTGAAGCAACGTACTAGGTCCAAGTCATGGCCGATTTCCAACTGAAAAGCGGCAGATTAGTGGGTTATGTCAATGGGGACAGCTCTCAATGTAACACTTCATTGGTTTCACTCTTAGGGGAGATTCCTCCTCTGTTAAAACGACAACCACACAATCCTTACTGAATGCTTTTGCACACTTAGCCTTGTTGTCGGCAATGGGCAGGGGCCATGTTGCAAAAGAAGTACTCCCACTCCTGGATTTGAAGATATTTAAAATTGAATTGGTGACGTACAAGCTAATTGGTAGGAGTAAATACGAAGTCATTAAAGATTTCAGTCAGGAAAGTGAAAATCTTAAGGGCAAGCTTCAATGTGATTCACCTCCTTGGGATGACAGAGCCACCAGGGAACACCAAATGGCCTTTGTGACTCGGCCAGACTTAAGAAACTCCACTTGAACACGCCACCGCCTGTCATCAGGACGGTAGCCAAGGGTTAAACATGTGAGCAACAGCCCTGAAAACGAGAGCAGTTTCTGCTTCGGCTGATCTGGGGCATTTTATTGGCAGAAGGACCCACCAATTAGGTCTAATGCAGACCAACAGTTAGACTAGGAGACACACAGTCAATTCTTTCTAAATGACTTTGCCCTCGACATTTTCTCCTTTACTTGAGATTGCTCAATGTCAGGAAAAAAGAAAAAATCTTGTTTTTTTCCACTACAGACAGCCCAGTGATCACTCCATAAATAATACTCTAAAAAATGTAAAGGCTGGCGTTTTCGAGTCGTTTTCTTGATAGCTTATTAAGATTGATAATAATGCATTGATCGATGGAGTCGTTTTGTTTGACAAAATTCGGGAGGTTTTTTTGTTTATTTGGAAAGGGTGTTGAGCCAGTCAGTCAACATTGTCCACGGATTCCAGTTCTGTGCTTACCTGTCCCCTCGGGGCACCAGTGACCACTCTTTTTTGTCAAAGAATGCATTTGACTATGATCCTCTCCTTCCCCAAAAGGATGGCATCGTCTGTACTGATGTCGCTGGAGAGAAGCCACGTCCTGCTAGGAAGCCTCCCCAACCTCTATTCCAGGACGCGTAAACAAAACGGTCTCGCTTTCCGAGCGGTGGAAATTCAGAGAGCAGGCCAGCGCCCTTGTCCAACTCCTGTTCTTTCTGTCACTGGTGCCGCCTCCGCTGCTTGTTCCAAGTCTGTCATTCTCATGGCTTTTCCAGCCACCAAAGGACAGCAGGACATCCAGAATGCCACTCTCTGCCCCGCGCCTGCGAGCCAGTGGCCACAAGCCCGAGCTCTGTCGCACACGGGCAGCACCCAGGTGGGGTTTAAAATAGAAGGGATGGGGACCCGGCTCTGTGAAAAGTCACCTCTGCTCTTCTGTTCAGTCACGGGAGTTAAGACCAGCTGGGGCGCTTCTGGTATCAGTTTCCAGTACATAAGTCTCTGTGATCTGCAGCAGAAATTCTTACAACGGAGCCCTTAGAAGTCTCGTCCTCTGATGGACTGCCAGACGCCCAGTCCAAGGCATGTCTGCACGGGCACACGGCTCCGCCGGGTTCCCCAGGGACCGAGAGAAAACTCCCAGAAGCAGCAGCCTCCTCTGGGCCCCACGGCGAACCACCGGCAAGTGTCCGAGTGGGAAGCGGGGCCTACCGGCTGGCCCGGCTGGTCAGCCACGCCATGGTCATCCAGTCAGTGCCCCTCAGGGAGGGCTTCCTTTTCTTGGAATGTAGCTCAAACACCTTCCCCCCTGCGGGGAGTACAAGTTCAAATGCACGCGTGCCCTCCCTGTGGAATCGGGGAGCCAGGGTGCTCCCGGAGCCTGCGAACTTGGAGTCACGTGGTGCTTCTCTGAACGGCAGCCGTCAGGTCGTAGGCAGGGGGGCTCATCGTGAGGTGCCGTGGCGTCGGCCCCCACTTACGGACAACGAGGGGTACATGAGCTTTAGGCCATTTTGTCGATCCGCGCCCCTGAAGCCCGGGAAAACTTGCCCGGCGCAGTCAGCACGGGGTTGGTTAGTACCTTGTTCTCTTTCCAAATGAGAAAATGAGAAATAACCAACGGGGCACGAGGCTCCTGCTTAAGACATGAAGCGCGAGAAAGGCGTGGCGCGTGGGACGCTCGGAGCTGCTCCGTGATTTACTTTATTTCCCAACTCTAAAGGAGGGGCTCAGGCCTCGCGCTGGGAGCGTAGGGGTGAAGCACTTCCTGTTAGGAGAGATGAACGGGGGATGACAGGGCACCTCCCTGTCGTGTTCCAGGCTACGTAAAATAGCTGTGACATCTTTTAGCTTCTCAATAAAATTTCAGACGGCCCGACAAGATCGTAACACGCGGGGGCCGTTGCCAATATCATGAGAACCGGTATGGCTGGAGACTTTCCGGACAGCCCTCACATTTTAAAGTTGAATCATTTTAGAAGTTCATTAACTAACATAATTCACTTTCATTGAAACCCACAAGCAAAAGTAGAACTGAAGATACGAGGCAGGGACTGGAAACCCTCTAGTCTGTGCCCGCCCCCCAGAACCGGGTCCCCCCTCAGGCAGACAAGCCCTGAGTCAATGACGCGGGGTTCCTCCTCCTGGGAGCGCAAGTCCACTAGTAAATGTGGTCCCCCCCCCCCCCCCCGTACCCACACCCTCACACAGAGCCAGCTCCCTCCCTCCTGCCCTACGGCAACTCCAGGGAGAGAGCTAGATCCAAAAGCAAAACCCGGGGCTCCATGTCGAAATTGGTGGCCCAAGGGTACAGCCTGCTGCAGGGAGCCCCAGTCACCAGCTCAGCCCCGTGCTCTCCCCACCAGGCTGCCCAGCCCACAGCAGGCGGCCAGCGGAGAGGGGGGACAGGAAGGGCCCCGCACACCACACCTGCCTCTGCGCGGAGACCCCCTCGGCAGACCCGCCCGCTGTGGTTTCGGTTCATCCCCAGAGAACAGACCTCCTCCGACGTGGAGGTGTCTGTGAACTACGACGCCGAGGACCACGCGACACAGACGTGAGGTCCTGAGGGCCAGCGATCTGGAATTTGATCAGGATGGGGGAAAAAAGGGTTTGAATTAGGTTATGTCGCAGTATGTTGTGGGGTTCAGAACCGTGCCTCTAAAAGAAGACTGAGTTTTGGCTGTAATACTTGTTAGCTGAGTGACCTTCAGCAAGTTTCTTAACCTCTCCGAACTCATTTCCTTACCTATAAAATGGGTACCAAGTTTGGGGGCTAAAATTTTGTGGAGAGAGAGAGTAAGAGAGTGAGAGAGGGGGAGAGAAACACACACACACACAGAGAGAGAGAGAGAGAGAGAGAGATTGATTAAGGGACAGAACCCAGGTCACACACAGGAAACTCTCACCCCTTCCGAGTCCGCGATGCCTGGTACGAATGAGGCCTCGAATATCTGTTCATTGAATGAAATGCCTACTTCTTCCGCTGGGTCAGCTCCTGGGAGTACATTTCCTTAGCTTTAGAGGGGTGACCAGGATGACCCCAAAACCTGAGACCGTACAGAAAAAGACACCAGACAATTAAGCCCTGAAATCGTATCTTACTGATAGATCTGAAAATGGTTGGCCTAGTGTGCTTAGGCCGCAGAAATAGAATACTGAGTGCTCCCTCAAAGACTTCATCTGGGTGCCTGGACAGTGCTGGACCCCAGAGTAATCAAGTGACCCCCCCAAAACAATGTCGTTTCTGCAATGGGATTTAGGGCACCCTGACATCCCCTATTTATCACACTGCTCATATTCTTCTCTTGCCACTGAGCTCAGTGCTATCCCCCACTTTCTAACTCATAATAGAGGCTCGATATATATATTTCGATGACAAAAAAATCCAACAATTTCCTTAAAACATCGACCCCTAAAATCAGCCTAAAGTATTCATGTCCCACACTGTCCCCGTCCTGAAACGGGCTCCTCCTTCGTTCCCTCAAAAAAGAAGTCACTTCTCTAGTCTCGTCGTTTGGGCCCCTGAGATATCTGTCCCTCAATCATGTTGAGTCTCAGAGGTGCCATCCGCCCTTCACCAAAATGCGAGGGCCTTCGGGAAAGTATCCAGCCATGTGGTATGAAAACTCGGGGCGTCTATGGCTGGATTTTATCCCCGGACAGCCCTCATATTCCTGGCATCACCACGACTCTAAAAATTACAACGTGGCCTACTCGTACGTGGTGTGCGCTCAGTAACTATTTGTTGGACAAGGGGGTCCACGGGACCGGAGGGGAGCTGCGATGAGCTTTTATTGCTCGGGGCGGATAAGGGTGACAGACACCCGGCCAACGAAAATCCTTTATTTGAGGGTAAAGCAAGTAAGCAAATCTTTTATTTGAGTAAGTCTGGATTTGGGGACCCCCTAAGCTTGCTGTCCACCTGAGAATTTACAAGCATTGAAGTGCTCTGGGGAGCGAGGGATGTCTCCCCACAAATACTTCCTGTCACCAGCGAGGTGAGCCCGGCTTTCTGCTAGCACGGCTAAGGGTGCCCCCCTGGCCGTCCGAGTCCTGCCAGCTCTGGTTAACCAACCCTCCTACAGTGCCAGGCACCCTCACGTCCCACTTCCAAACTCTCTTTGGCTCCAAAGACTACTTGGCTGGATTCCACCCTCTCCTTCCCTGATACCCTCCCATTATTTTGTCTTCAGCCAAGCTTGTCCCACCCGCGGCCCGCGGGCCACATGCCGCCCGGAAGGCTTTGAATGCGGCCCCACCCACATTCCTAAACTTTCTTAGAACACTAGAAAATTATCAAGGGGGCTTTTCCACTTTTTAGCTCCTCCGCTCTCGTGAGTGCTCGTGCATTGTATGTGGGGCCCAAGACAGTTCTTCCAGTGTGGCCCAGGGGAGCCCAACGGTTGGACGCCCTGGTTCAGGCTCATCTCCATGGCTGGTCTGTACCCTTCAGGGGCCGGAGCTCATCTTGATCATTTCTCACAGGGCTGGGCACAAGGAAGGTGTTTAATCAGTACGTTTAGAAACTTATCTTCTTCACTGTGTGGCCTGGACCAAAGTCTCCAGAACGCGGACTGGAGAGAAGGGTGAGGCTACAGCGCTCATCTGTTCTAGAACTCTCCAGACGGTCGGCACTCACGTTCTCTCTCTCTCTGGGCCCCACTGCAGAATGTTAAGACGAAAGGGGGGGAAAGGAATCGCACAGCAGAACCGAAACGCGGTGGCTGAGATGGCTGGGCGGGAAGCTCCCCGTCCGGTGACAACCAGTGCTTGGCCGGAGTGGCGAGGACCATCTCTGGCCTGAGAGCATTTCCCTCGTTCTCGAGCTGCGTGTGGGAAAGGTCAGCTTCTCGGTACCAACTCTGACTCAAGGAGACTGCTGTCCTCCGGGGGTGGAGAGGAGCGAAACGGGGACAGGGAGATTTTTCCAGCCACTCCACCCAGAGGGTAATGAATGCGCACGCCGGGGGGGCGGGGGGCACTCCAGCGGCTCCCGCGGGAAGACCCCCAGCCGTCTGCGGGGTGAATGTCGACCCCGCCCGCGGAGGCCCACGCTCGGGAGCCTGTGACCCCAGGAAAGGTCACCAACACCCTCTCGCCTGCACTCGCTGCCGTGGGGCCGCGGGCCCGAGCGTCCCCTGCGCAGCCCGCTCTCAGCCAATGGGAGCCTGAGGTCCCGGGATGAGGGGTGCGGGGAAGCGGCTGGGCCAATCAGGCTGCAGGCGCGGCCCGGGGGCGGGGTGGGAGGGGCGGCCGGGGGCGATGGAGACGCGGCTGCAGCCACACAAGTGTCTCACCTCGGAGTGCGAGGGGCGCTCCCGCGCACCCCGGCCCCTCTCCCGCAGGACGCCCCGAGCTCGTGCCTCCACCGCCCCACGCAGCTCCCTGCAAGCGACGGGGAGGCTGCTGGGCGCCGCGACCCCCGCTGGCCTCCCCTTTTATGTTTTCTGCGGGGTGGGGGGGAGAGGGCGTGGGGCGGCTCGGGGCTGCGGAGCTGACCTGGGGCCCGGCGGGCCGCGGGGCACGGGGTGCAGGAGAGGAGTGGCTGGGGCTGGGGGACTCCATGCGGGGGCCATGGACACGGCGGCGCTCCTGGGCCTGCCCCGCCTGTGCGCGCTGTGGGCAGCCCTGCTCGCCCTGTTCCCCAGCGGGGCCCAAGGAAACTGGATGTGAGTACGCGGGCGGCAGCGGGGCGCGGGGCGTGGAGGCAGCAGGGGCGCCGGCCCCGAGGAACTTCCAACTCAGGCGCGGGGAGGGGACTAGGGGGGGCCCTAGGGCGGGTGACCTCACGGGGGGGGGATGACAGTCTGGGACTGGGAAGGCGGGCAGGCGGGGGACTTAGGCGAGGGGCGGCCGTGTCTTTGCAGGTGGCTGGGCATCGCCTCCTTTGGGGTTCCCGAGAAGCTGGGCTGCGCCAACTTGCCGCTGACCAGCCGCCAGAAGGAGCTGTGCAAGAGGAAGCCCTACCTGCTGCCCAGCATCCGGGAGGGCGCCCGGCTGGGCATCCAGGAGTGCCGGAGCCAGTTCAGGCACGAGCGATGGAACTGCCAGGTGGCCGCCGCCGCCCCGCCGGGCACCAGCCCCCTCTTCGGCTACGAGCTGAGCAGCGGTGAGTGCCGGGGCCCTGGGTGCTGGCACGGGGACGGCGGGTGACAGCTCCCCCCAGGCCTGCGCGTAAAATCAATAGTGATCCCGTCGCTCTGCGAGTGCCCGAAGAGGCCGTTCACGGACGGGCACGGGAGCGTCGGGAGCCCGTGCCCCGCGCAGGTGCCGTCCCGCAGGGGGTGGCTCCCGAGGTGCAGAGCCCGGGCGCGCTGGGCTGGGCCCTGCTGGAGTCGGAGGGAAGTGCCGGCGCTGCACCCCGCCGACCCCCTCGGCCCCCTACGTGGGTGACCAGCTGGAGAAACATGCGGCTGCGGTATCTGCTTTGATGTAAGTGGCTCCACAGCGCCCCGAGCCCCCCCCGACAAGTGGCTCAGTGCGGCGAAGCCCCCCGATTTGAGCTTCCGCGGAGCCCCGGGGAGACGGCACAGAGGGGATTTAGAAAAGGGGGTCCGTGCGGGACAGGTCCGCGTGCAGCTCACCTGAGCACGACCCCCGGGCGCGCCCCCTCCTCCTGTGTCGCCCCCACCCCCGGCTCTGCGCACAGCCGCGGCGGTGACATGGGGCTCCCCGTGCACGTGCTCGGGGACGCGGTAAGGATGAAGGCATCGGGGAACCAGGAAGGTTCCAGAAATGCCCGCAGCTCCAAAAACGGGTAGGACCTGGGCGCGGAAAGGTGCCCCCTCCACCGCTGACCCTTACCCCCGGGTCCGTGCGCTCAGGGCCGCCGCCGGAGCCCCGCCTCGGCCCCGCTGCGTCCGGGCCGGCACGCCCTGGCCGAGGCGCCCCGCAGCCCTGCAGCGCGCGGGCGCGGGCGGTGCTCCCACGGGCGCTGACACGCAGGCCGCCCGCTGCGGAAGAGCTCTACGGGACGGCGGGCGTGGGATTGTTTCCACTCCAAGGCAAACAGCTCGAAAGAAAAAGCAAAGTCGCCCGCGGAGTCTCTTCGAGCCCATTTTATTAGTGTTTTCCTGGAACTTCAATGGTCAGAGATTTTAGCTCAGAGTCCATTGCAGCCGGCTGACCACCTATTCCGTCATTTCCCGCTCCAATGCTGTGTGCTTTGGTTGTCCTTTTGCTGGTGGCATTTCCATGATCGTTCATTGCCCTTCAGGCTGTGAGAGGATTGGCTAGTGCTATAGGAATGTGGCATTGTTTTCACATTCATATCAGGACGGTTCTTTATGATTCCCTAGAAAAAGGAAGTCTTTGAGGTGAAACTAAGGCATAACGTGTATCTACTGATTGCTTTGGTCTTTGCTTAATTTTAATTTTCTTGCTGGCATGTATTATTTATGCAGACAAAAACCCACACCAACTTTTTCAGCTTGTGTTTTGTGAGAACAATTTTTAAATTTAAAAAGCAAGGTAATCTGGACTTTGGGGGGCCATTGTAGTACGATTTATGGTATCCACGCCAAGGATTTTAAATTCAGCTTGAATTTGTTGAGCTGTTACTGTCTATTAGGCACTGATCTAGGTGCTGACATTCATTCCTATTTTAGATATTTTAAGGTCTGAGGACAATGTGCGACCTGCCAGGTAGGAAAGTTGCCTCAAGCAGGATACTGAAAATTAGTGCTGCTTTTTTTTAAAAGACTAGAACAATCCGAAACCACCCTTTCTAAAAATGTCCTCATTACAGCACCCACTGTAAACCATTGAAAAATCGCTCCCCTGACCAGAGGATGAGTAGGAGGCTCTGTTAGGAACTTAAACAGGAAGTGGAATGGCTCTTTCAATTAGCAATTTGTGTTTTATTCTAGGCACCAAGGAAACTGCATTTATCTATGCTGTGATGGCCGCGGGCCTGGTGCATGCTGTGACCAGGTCCTGCAGTGCAGGCAACATGACAGAGTGTTCCTGTGACACCACCTTGGAGAACGGTGGCTCAGCCAGTGAAGGCTGGCACTGGGGGGGCTGCTCCGATGATGTCCAGTATGGCATGTGGTTCAGCAGAAAGTTCCTAGATTTCCCCATCAGAAACATCACGGAAAAAGAAAACAAAGTACTATTAACAATGAATCTACATAACAATGAAGCTGGGAGGCAGGTATGTATTAGAAAATGGCATTAAAACATCCAGTGCCTTTAGGTAAATAATACTAGGATTACAGTTCTGAATGAATCTGTCCAAATGGTTTGGAAAAAAACACACTTGCACTCTTAAGCATACACACACACATGTATATGCACACATGCACACGTATGTATCTGTGTGTATTATATATGTATGTGCTTGTCTTATATGTATAACTACACGTTTATATATGTATATGTTATTTTTCTTTCATGAGCCTGTACTGACCACATTGATAGAGTTAAGTTCTCCATCTAATGTGAGTTCATTCATGTCACAGAATGTGTTTGTGACTGTATACTTTGTATACCTGCAACGCTAACCATGAAATAATAGATATACAAGTTCCTTGGGGGTTGTTTGGTCCTACCCCTTAGCGGAGTAAGATCCACAGTGCCTGCCTTTCTAATGGGACTGGGTCAAATTTCATTTCTTCACATTTGAATTTTGATTAGTCTTTTAAAATCTTTTTTCTTTTTTAGTGGGCAGTGGCTCCTAAACATGTCAGTTCTCCCCAACCATTCTTGAATACATTTGGACTATATGGTATTTAACTAATATTTTTGGTAAAGAAGAATTATTTAAGGGAAATCATTGTTTTATCATAAAGCAATGTAGGTCCATTGCAAAACTGATACACATAGGTAACTGTAAAGAAGCTATCACTGTAGTAAACACATGGATATTTTTAAATGTAGATATATTAAAGATTGAGCCGGAGGCAAACTCGAAGTATCATCATCTAATTAACTTCTTTTATGAATTCTGGCTTTTTTATACTAAGTTTTCTTAGAATGGAGTAATTCATAGCTTAATTTAACTTTTATACATTTACCTTATTGAATATAGACACAATAAAGTTTGACTTCTACACCACAGTTGATTTACTTAGTAATTCATGCTGACTTTACCCAAACAGCCAAATCCTTTTTGATGAATATATATCTGTATGCTGTAATAATCTTTTCAAGGCAGAAATAGCAGCGCAAATCACGTATTATGGTAAATACTAACCTGTAAAGATCCCAAAGTAGTCGTCGTAATCTGCCACATTCTCCTAAAATAAATTAAAACAAGTTGCAGTATCTCTCAGGAATAGTTAAAGTCTATGTTGCATTATTTTACATTTTTTTACGTTTTTGCTACTCAGAAGAGTTGCACATTTCAGCCAGTGTTCTTTACTTAACCACTTTGGTTTAAAATACAAAAGCAGAAAGCCCAGTAACTGTATCATCATAACATTTCAAATTTAAAATGGAATATTCAATTCAATTTCAATATTCTGTGCAAAATAGCAAAATAAAAAATAGGAAATTCGTAATAGCTATGTAAGCTTCTTCTATTTTTGTTTAGACATTCTGAAAGGTAATTTACCTCCCTAAAGTAACGCTTGCCTAATGCAATGTTTATGCACAGGTCTCTTCACCTTATTATTTTGCATTAAAAAAATAAATGAATTAGTTGTTGCTTCAATTTAAATATTATCCAACTAATATTAAAGGGATTTTTGTTATTTCTAATATATTGATTTAAAAGAGGTCAAATGTAATTAACATGTTCTTTAAAACTCTGAAGTTATAAAAAAAGCATCAAGATAAGTCAAATTAATATGCTTTTAAAAATAAGAAAACAATTAAATGAATATTTATTATTAATTTAGACCTTAAATCTCCTCTAGTCATTCTTCAAATAATTTGTTAGAGATTGAAAAATTTTAACTGAGAAACAAAACTCTGAAGTTCATGCTGTGATTCTTTTGAATGATGTCATTTCTGAACTTACGAAAAGTCCCCAGGAATTCTGAAATGTATTTTATTAGTAATATTAGGCAACTATTTGGTTTTATTCACCTTGTATAAATTTTCAAATTAAGTAGCAATATTTGCCTTTGTAACTTCTAACTTGAATCTTAAACTATTATTCTATTTGATTAAAAACAGACAAGTATTTAGCATCAATTTTAATCCATTGTTGGCAAAAAAAAAAAAAAATAGCAGTCTCTTTACTTTCTCTAGGTTTTTGTTGTTATTCTCATTATCTGAAAATAACTCAACCTATACATATGCATGCACAAATTTTGTGTAAATTTCAATTTTCTCACAGAACCTTTTTTTTTCACATTAGTCTAGATGGAAACTTAAACTATTACCTGGATGTTTTGAGGGTGCTACCCTGGTGTTTTTATTGCTCTTTTTCTCATGAAGTCTTACCATTCAAAGCATTTTTGTAGTTTTCTTTCCTTTGGCAGCCAAAAACATAAAAGCCACCACCACCACCACAACAAACTAACTAGATTCCCGGGTTATTATCTAACTTTGGAAGAACAGTCAACTTCATTTTCAATACGGGCAAAGAGGATGTTAACTTAATAGGCATATTCTTCTGAGTCAAGTTCAAGGTCTGCATTCAATTGAGCTGGTTTTCCTAGTCTCAAAATCCCAAACTCCAAATGTCGGAAAGCGTTCAGAGAAATGTGGGTGCTGGCGCTTAGTAGCGCTGTGAGCAGGATAGATGATTTTCTAACCGCTGACCTTAAATTCCCACTTGGTTTCTGACACCATTCCTAAAGTTACGACTCCAAGAATAATGTTGCTGGATGGTGATTGGCTAACAGCATGATGTGATGTCTTTCAGGGCTGCACTTCTGGGAATAATGTGACTTGGAATATTTATGGGTATTTCTTTTGGTGTGCTTAAAATATTTCCATTCTTCCCATGTCCACCTCATAAACTTTTAAGTTTCCCTACCCCATAATTTGTTTTATGATGAGTAACTCCAAAAAATGGGAAGGGCCCAACCCCGAGTGTTCATTGACCTGTTTCAAGAATATTTATAAGTACTTGAATGACACGTAAGCGTTTTGCTTTTCAGCAGGTTCAAATATATTTTTGGACCACAAGGCACAGAATGGGTCATAGGAATAGGAATTCTACATCTTCCCATCCAGCCTTATGTCGCAGCCTTCATAAAAACTTAAGCAGATCATCCCATAGTTGACGAAATGAAATGCTCATCACAAAACGTTTCACAACAGCCTTCTGGTCATTTCTGTAAGGTTTGAATAAAACAATATACTGGGAAACAGTGAGTGCCTGCTGCATTACCTGAGGGAAATTTGAGGGACCAATCACTCCTCAGACCACTTCTCAAGCGTTTTCTATGTTTACCGTTAAGTATTAAGGATCCATCTTTTGCATCTCACTTCATGAGGAATGCATCAAACCAGAAGTTAACACAAGGAGCCCCGTAGATTAAATGCTCCCCTCCTCCTAATTACTCTCCCGTAGTTTAAAAATATTCCACCAAAACGCGCACATCTGTTTGCAATAGTTAACAAAACATTCCTCTGTTAATATCGTTATAAACCTTAACAACTCAACTAGAGTAGAGAAAGGAATGTTCTCATAACCACACACAACTCATTCCGTTGCTATTCTTTTGCTTTTCCTGTCCCCCCAACCACCCCCATGAGTGTGCTATCGCAGGGGCTCAGCATAGCTACTTCATAGTAATTAAGAATCCTAGTTGAAAAGCTCTGAAATATACTTTTTTGGAGTGTTCATGCTCTTTTCTAAAATATACTGGTGTTTTCCACTTTCATTTTTGTCTACTAAAGTTATCCTGCAGCACATCAAGATTTTATATCATGTGTCATCAACTTTTTAAATGTAAGACAAGTGTCTTAACCACACTGTTTATTTTCCTGTAAAACTAGAATAAGTAGGTGTATGTTAACTACCTACCTACTATGTGCAAGACATTTCTTCGTATAGAGCTAAATTAAGGAAAATAATTTATGGAAATATGCTCTGAGAAGCAAGCTCTGTGGAGGTTGTGTGTGTGTGTGTGTGTGTGTGTGTGTGTGTGATCTGCCCTTGAATTTTGCATTTCATCAAATTCTGCTAGTTGTGATTACATTGTTCTGTTTTCATCCTTGGTTGTCCACATTTTTTCCTTGGAGTATTATGCAAATATAATCATTTAAATTGCATGTCAAGTTATGGGGATTCTTCTGGAAGTTTGTTTTCAATTCTAGAATATATGTTTATACAATAAGGACTATTTCTTATACTTACTGTTAGGGACAAAAAGGTTATAGAATTCAAAAGTCATCGAATCCAACTTCTTTAAATGTCATCCCTGAGACATTACAGTCAACTCCAGATATTTAAAAGAGCTAGTGTTCTAGGGCAGCCCCCCCAAAAACAAATTTTTCGATACCAATTCAATGGGTCGTATGATTGAATTTGAAAACCAATCTCTCTTTCTTATCGTTGAAGCCTGTGAAGTGTGTCGTTCTCGTGGACGACCTCTGTTGTGGGCTGGCAAATTGGAGGCGAGCCCAGCCGAATCCATTTCTCCCACTACCCTTGACCTCTCGGCAAGGACTCCTGTTTAAGAAGCTGTTGTTTTATTCCTTCCTCTACCGATAGAGGATGAGTTAAAACGGTTCAAGTGAGCTGGACTAATTAGTCATAAGTCTTTGGTGAGCATTTACTCTGTCCTCTGTGCTTTGCAAATTGGCAACACACACGTGAGATCAGAACTGGTTAATGACAGTCAGCCTTCCAGGCGTGACCCCGAGCGGGGGGCAGCTCTAAATCACCAGGTGACGACTGGAGGGAACTTTGATCGGGTTTAAACACACAAACATATCTCCTTAGATTTTTTTTTTTTTTTTACTTACTTTGGGCAATTTGTTTTGTTATTACCCGTCACGGATAGAGTCCTTTTTTTTTTTTTCTCTCATATCCTCTGGGCACTTAAAATCTGAACAAAATAGGTAATTGCTTTAATTTGCACATATATTTGCCTGCACACATTTTTAAAAATGGAAGTCTTTGTGAATCTCAAATGCCGTAAATTTAACCAAATAAGCCTGTGTGCCCTAACTCTGGAAATTGCTTTCATATCACTGAAAGGCAACTTTTCGCCTGCGTTTAGGAGAAATAGACATATCTATTAGCTTCCCAGGTTTGTGAATTCAAAAAGAGCATGTGTGCTGCCTTCTATAAAGAACAGGGTTTAACTACTGTGCTGGGTATTATTTAAAACACCAGTAACCAGTATCGAATATTGCACAAATCAATACCATATGCTCTCCTCCAGGGTTGCAAATATTATAAATTGTTTGAAATACTCTGTCTCATTAGATAGTTCAGAAACTTTGGTTAATGTGTTAGGAAGCGGAACATTCCGCAGACATGTCAATGTCATGTTTGGTACAAAATAGCCGAGTAGAAACCCGGTCGTTTTACAGTCTTCCTGAGGACTGTAAGTGGAATTTAAGCTGTGAGGGTTTTCCAAGTTATTGAATGGCTGGATCAGTTTCTCACTTTACCCAGCATGTTGACAGACGTCAACTCCACAGCTAGTCCTGGTGGCTTATTAATCTGCTCTGCCATCCTCTGGAGAGGGCAGGAAGCTGTGCTGACTACGTAAGAGATTACAGCCCCCAAACTTTCAAAATCTCTATACTGTTTTTCCACTGTTGACCCTGTTTTAAATTTTATTTCAACTCTTACAATTCCTTCTTCGGGGAAAGGGGGCATTTACTTAGACTTTGACATGTACCAGGCTCTTACAGATACATGTAATCTCATTTAATTTCTCAGTCTGTATACACTAAACTCAGCACACGGAACTGAAAAGAAAAATCACATCAATATTACCCACTTTCTGTGTTAGGATGTCTTACTGCTCCATCGAGAATAAGACAGAGGTTTTAATTTTCTAGAAGTGGGGGAGATGTTTTGGGGGAGCAGCCACACTGTCTGGACCCTTCTTCTTTTGCCCATCTTTAGTTGATCGGTCAGGGTTTGTCATGTGGTCTGTCCCTGCCACCCCCAGCAATGTAGCCGACCTTTACGGTGAGCAGAGCCGAGAACTTTCAGTTCAGTCCCTCGGTTTCACTCCTGGCTGCCCACCTGAGTAGCTCTGAGGACGTGCCATTGCTGGGACCCCCCCAGACCCACGAAGTCAGAATCTCAGGGGTCTGAGCATCAGGGGTAAGGTTCTGCAGGTGTTTCCATGCCCTGTGTGCAGGGAGGATGATGGTTCTATCCGTGCTTCTTGAATTTTAATACGAGTCACCTGGATCTTGTTAACATGGAGCTTCTGGTTCTGAGCGTCTGCATCTCCTATGAGTGATGCCGGCTTCCTGGTCCATGACCCACAGCCTGAGTAGCACGGAGGTAGATGGGATCAGGACCGGGAAGGTGTGCGTGGGCACCCTCCCAGACCCAACATCAACCACACGGTTAGAAATAACAGTAACTTGCCCGGTGATCTCAGATCATCTCTGATCCCAGTGCTACCCTGCTCCACTGCCTGCAGTTCGACGTGGATAGGCTTGCTCTGCAGGGTCCAGGGCCGGACAAAACATTTACACCCCAAGCAGCTTGCAAGACCCTAATTGAGGTTCAAAACCCTAGTTTTTAGGCAGGAGCACAGACCCAGGAAATGAAGTGAGGAGGTGAGTGTGCTCCCCCCATTGAGGAGAGCCCTTTCCCAGTGATACTAAGCGCAGTTTCCGTTGGTTTCAGGCTGTCGCCAAGCTGATGTCCGTGGACTGCCGCTGCCACGGGGTCTCCGGCTCGTGCGCTGTCAAAACGTGCTGGAGAACCATGTCTTCCTTTGAAAAGATCGGCCACTTGTTGAAGGACAAGTACGAGAACAGTGTTCAAGTCTCCGAGAAAACCAGGAGGAAAATGCGCCGGAGAGAGAAAGAGCAGAGGAGGGTCCCGATTCGCAAGGAGGACCTGCTCTACCTGAACAAGTCCCCCAATTACTGCGTGGAGGACCACAGGCTGGGCATCCCGGGGACGCAGGGCAGGGAGTGCAACCGGACGTCCGAGGGCGCCGACGGCTGCAACCTGCTCTGCTGCGGCCGCGGCTACAACACGCACGTGGTGCGGCACGTGGAGCGCTGCGAGTGCAAGTTCATCTGGTGCTGCTACGTGCGCTGCCGGCGGTGCGAAAGCATGACGGACGTCCACACGTGCAAGTAGCCACCCCGCTGCGGGCCACACGCGTCCGCGACGCCCGGCCGGGCTGCCCCCCAGCGGGCGCCTTCCCGAGCGCGGGGCTGCCGGTGTCCCCGGGCCCCTGTCGGCGTGGCCTTCACCTGGGCCGGGTCCGCTGACACGCCCAGCGTGCACACATGGGGCGGCTCCGGCGCTGAAGCGGGCTGGGTTCACGTTTGGGTGGTTTGGGGAGTATACCATATCCTGACCTGCAGAGGGGATACTCTGTCTCCCAAGCAAGAAAGAACGGGGGGAATCTTGCTCCCCAGGAGACGGGCTCCATCCTTAGGATGCTTCTAGAATGCAGTTATGGAACTCGGGTGAACATGAGTCATTTTTAAGAGACACCTGTCATCACAGCGGGCAGCACACAAGAATCTCGTTTATCCTGCTTTAGAGGGAGAACCCCTCCTAGGGGTCTGTGCTAGACACAGTAGAGGCAGACAGATGAACAGATGTGGTGGGGGCTTGCTCACCCTTGTATGCATTTCAAAGGAAAGACAACTAAAAAAATCTCCAGAACGGATAGACTGTCCCTAAAAGTGCTTGTTAACGTGATGGAAGGAAGGAATCAAAATTTAACAACAACAAAAAATAGTGTGTAATTTGGATTTCAAGTGGCTGTGAACCAGGAGAATTTTCAGAAATAACTCAGTGAGGTATCTAGCCGTGTTTGACCTTCAGCTTTATCCTGTCCTCATAGACCGGTTTCCATGACTAAAAACCTGGCTCCTAAATACTGCGGCAGGAAGGGGTCTGAGAGCACGTGGGGACATTAAAGGGCTCCCAGACATTAGGAGGAGAAGCGTCCTTTAAATGTGTAAAGACAGTGTTTTGTATAGTATTTTGCTAGAAAGTTTTATATTATAAATAACAGTATTTAAGTTATATGACATGTATTAAAATTTAAGACATTTATTGCCAAAGCTCAAGACCTAAGGCAATAAAATTATCTCAGAAATATTAGCTTCTGTTTCTTTTCATACTATTAACTGACTTTTTTAAAAGTTAATTGAGCAGTTTGCTAGGTGGATGTGTATTTCTTGCCAAAATGATAGTTTTATGTGTTGTAGATTAAACTGTGCTGCAAACTATTGACGATTGTGTTATTTCAACAGTCAGGTTCAGAGAAATCTGTTTTTAATTAGCTATGTTTAACTCGTAAGGTTATTATAATAAATTATACAGTACAAGTCTTAAATGTAAAGAAGAATCTAAATCAGAATAGTGATCTTGTGGATTTGATATCCTAGGTATTTATTATATTATATGTAATGTATTTCCATTTGAATGTTGAATGGTCTTGTTTTAGCATCCATGCACATATATTCATCATATTTTATAAGGTTCCTGGAAAAAATTACAAGGCTGTATTTAAGGTTGTATTTTAATATAAATGCTTACTTTTTTATAAATTGTTAAATATTTCAGCATTATATAAAAAATAGATTTCTAAGTTCAGAAGGGACAAAGAAAGGATATTCTTTTCTTATAATAAGCTAAACAAATGTAATCCTGCCTTGCAAGTCTCCTTCTATTGCCTTTCAATTTTATTTACGAAGACAGAACAGTAATTTGTGAAACAGAGCAAACCCATCAAAAATGTCTCAGGTCTAACATTAAAATCAAGGCTAAACATTTACATCTAACCCTTCAAGTTTAACAAAGTCATTATTTGCTGAACGACAGACTCAGAAATGACGAATGAACAAAATATAGTGCTTGTTTAAAAGGGTGGTTTACCGTTCTTGAGCATCCACTGATTGGAATAACCTGAAAAACAGACATTGCTCTCATGCCCTTTGTTTTTCAAAGTAAATCTATTTTATCTGCGTTGAAAATAAGCGCTCTTTTTTTTTAGATGATGACCCATGTCTTCTAATGAACTTTTCATAATTACCCATCAATTGTGAGCCTCCAATTCGCAAATACCCGATGACTGTTCAACCATTGTTTAAAAACGGTGATGCCAGCTGAGGCTCTTCTCTCTGGCATGCCTGAGCAGAAACTTCTAGGTCCCAAGCTGTGTCTTTGGGTTCTTCGTTTCCTTTGGGTCTCTGGTGTCACCGTGGAAGCTGTCCTTGAATCTCTCCCCTCTCTTTCACTGACTGACAAGCTGTTTTTGGCCCATTTCCTTCCCACTCGCCATCATGGTGGCCCCGGGGACACAGCCCAGGAGCCGTAACGTTCCTATCCAGTCTAGGCATTTTCCCTGCATTGCGAACGGCTCTTTATGTTGCAGGTAACCCAGACACAACCCGGACTGGTAGACATTAAAGGAAACACATTGACTTAGAAACAGAAAGGTCCAGAGTCGTGATGGGTTCAAGTGAAACTTGATCCAGAAGCTCACAGTATCTTCCCAGGGCTCAGGTGACTCCATCTCCAGCCTCAAGAGGCTGACTTTTGTGGCACTGTCTTCTAAATCAGGCCCCACAGGGTGCTGTGCCACCCCTTCCCCCGGGCTCTCCGTTTTTCTTATCAACAGGGTGGCCACACCTCCCTTCCGGACCACTCATCCTAAGGCAAGAGAGAGGTCCCATTCTAAGGACAAAGGGAGGTTTTCTTTGTCTTGGTTTGTTTGGGTTTTGTGTGCATGTGTGTGTGTGTGTGTGTGTGTGTGTGTGTGTGTGTGTTGGTTGATAACACAGGAGAGAGAGAAAACTCATTTCTCAGAATCCTCAGCGAAGGTCATCATTGGCTCTGATTGGTTGGTGTGCCCATCCCCGAGCCAATCACAGTGGTCATTGAGGGGTTGGGTTGGGTGATGAACACACGCATCATGTTAAGGCAGTCAGGACCCATGCAGGGGACTGGCAGTGGGGTTCATTTCGACTAAGCCCACATAGCTTGAGGATAGGAAGGGGTGAGTCCCTAGAGAAAAACCCCGGATGCTGTGTTACCATTGATGGGTACGTCTATGCCAGGCAGCACAGACACGAGATGTCCTCAGTTCTGGTGATGTGTTTAGGAAACAGCTTTCTGTGGCATCACAGGGGTCAGGCTCCTAGCCAGACGGAGCGCTGGGGGTCCAAAGTGCCTTGATTTGTTTAAATGCCCTTTACAATGTTAAAAGGGGAAGGGAAGTATTCTACTGTATTAATTTTCAATTTAGGAGTTCAACTCCTTTGTAAATTTGAAACTGTCTACGAGAGGCAATGATTAGAGTCAATGATGGTCGTCTGAAATGAAGTCAAGCCAGACGTATCGAACGGCATAATCTGTACCCTCTCAATAAGGAGGTGGGCTAATTAAAGCATTCCCCTGATAGAACTTTACACGACATTAAAAATAGTTTAATTTGTTTGAATATAAACAATTACATTATTTCCTTATTCATGATCTGGATTGATAATTGCTTTTGTTTTTAAAGAATTTATGATAGTTATGCTAAGATTAACAGTGGGCTTAGTTACCTAATTGGATGCTATGACCCTATTTTGCAGGTTTTGTAACCATACAATATTTGTCATAAATATTTTAGAAACATAGTTTAATTTTCTGAAGAACGGTCCATACTGATATGTTTGGTTTTATTTAGTTTAAAATGTGGAACCAGAAAAGCTTTCGATCAAAATATTTATTTGTAGGCAATTTGGTTAGCTGCTGGTACTTTATACATCACCTCCCAAAGGCCATCCAAGACTGAGGAATTAAACCAACGCTTTGTTTATCCAGTTATTTATCCAGAACACCATAATCCACTTAGCTGACTGGTAGGGGGAAAAATTCAAATCATGTCTCCAAGAACCGTGACTATTCCTCAAGACAAGCCTTTCTTGAAGAAAGCTGGCTAAGATGCCTTGATTTTTTAAATTGATTTCAGTTTCACTGTACCCGATGTGATAAATCATAACATTTCTTGGAGTACGATGATGAGATAAGCCGAGAAGAACAAATGGACGTGGCACAGCATGAAAGGGGACCCAGTGGTACCCTAAGGACTCATTTCCTTCAACAAAGAAAATGTCATTAGTAAATGCTCAAGTGGCACTCACTGCGTACCAGGCATTGTTCTAAGAAAATTATACATGAGGGCTGTCCGGAAAGTATCCAGCCATGTGATAGGAAAAACAGAGGCACTGATGGCTGAATTTTCTTCTGGACAGCATAGAGATGATCTACCCCTCACAATAATCTCTCAAAGTAGATACCGTTGTTGTGGTCACCATTTTACACGTGAGGAAGTGGACACAGAGGTAATGAGTTAAGTAGCCCAGCAGCTCACAGAACTGGCTCCAGCCTGTGCCGTTAACGCTCTCGTGGGCTTCTCACAGCATCGAGGACTCAGTACGCCGCATTTACAACGCACCATTTAAAGGGGTCAGGAGATTTGTCAGTCTCATGAAAATTACAGGCTGTTCCTTCATGGGTTTTGGTTAGAGAAACTGGGTTGAGGCGCAGAAGAAATAGGAGAACAGAGACCTTAGAAATGGCCATGAAATAGAATTAAAATACACTGCCTCTTGATTGCTAAGCTCAAAGTGATTTCAGCTGCCTGTTTTAGATCCCAGTGTGGCTGACAGTTGGATTGTGCAAGAACTAACAGTCATTCCAAAAGTATCAGTAAAGACTAGGGGTATATGAGGTCTGTCCGGAAAAAAACTCCAGCCATACATGCCTCTATGTTTCATATTACACGGCTGGATACTTTCCGGACTGCCCTCGTAGATCGAACTAATTTAGTGTGACATTAAATAAATACTTACATCCTTTTTATTGTTGTGCTTATGGCCAATGGTTACATAAGGTGTTATTTTTCATAGATGGCTGAAATTTACCGTGGGTTCATGGCTTGCGTTCACATCCAAAGAAAAACCGCCAGAGATGTTTTGCATGATTAAAATCTCTTGAAACAAAATCATGCAAAAAAAAAAAAAAAGGGCAGCCTCTCCCATTAGTTGTGAAGGGAAAGTAATAATAAGTGGGGACCAAGTCAACACAAACTCCAGTTTCAGAGGTGACTTTTTAAATTTGCAAAATAAGTGAAGGCACTGGATTCGTGCGTGAGAACTGGAAAAGCAGAAAGAGGCGGGTACCAGGCTGCCGGATTCCCTCCGTCACGTTGCCAGTCTGAGTCCTTGCTGTCATTCGCCTCCATAGAGGCCAACAGCAGCCTGTTTCTCTGCATTTTCCTAACACCACACACCCGTGATCGTGGCCCACAATCCACCCGGCCACGGATAGCCAAGAAAAAGGAAGGCCAGCGTCTTGTAGCCCCGACACATCTGATTAAAAGCCTATCACCGAATCGAACTGTACATGTAAACACACCGCAGACGCTTCATAAACCGAGGAAAGGTGTCAATAGCCAGAAGGTAAGTCAGCAATTACCTGCTTGTTTCTAATACAAAATCCCTACTTTTAAGATAAGCTCTTTACATTCCTCTGCCAGTTGCATTCTTGTTTCCCTGAGCTTTATTGAGATACAAGTGACTTATAACACTGCGTGTAAGCTTAATGTCCCTGTCACTGTAATTGCTTCATCTCCAACTCTCAAAACAAAAAAATCTAATTTTTGCTCCTCACAATGGTCTGTGCGAGACAAGAAATGGCACATGGTACAACAGCAAAAAGTATGAAACTGAAAAAACAAGTGATAAATGCTCTTTGAACATGCCCCCTCTTTAATAGGTGTAGGGTAAATCACTTTCCAAGCTGATAGATGAATTTCACTCTTAGGCGTAAGGAAGTCCCTCTGCCAGCTTGAAAATTTTTTTTATTTCCTCAAACGCCCAATGGATTCTTTCTCGAGAAACTACACTTTAAAATGTGTTTCCTGAATGATTTTCAGCCGCGGCAACTCCAGTAACCACGTCTAGTCGGCCAGCAGAATTACGGGGAGCCTCCTCCTGCGACTTCCCCGCGTAGGACCGCAACACTCCCGTGCCAGGTGTTAACAGTTTCATGAGAATTGCTTTTGCAACCTTATTCCTGGGTCAGAAGTTTCAGATTTCCACAGGAGTGGAGGGAGAAGTTCACTGACTTAAACCTCAGGTCCTAAGGGAGAACAGAAAGTAGGTTAGGGCAGGCGGCACCCGCCTTGACCAAGGGCCACGGGACGTTTCACGACAGCCGTCAGCATCCTGTGCCTCTAAGCAAGCTCGTCCAGCCCGTGGCCCGGGACAGCCCAACCCAAATTTGTAAACTTTCTTAAAATATGACGAGATTTTTTTGGGGGGTGGGGTGGGGGGGTGCGACATTTTCTTTTTCAGCTCATCAGCTATTGTGAGTGCGAGTGTATGTTATGTGGGGCCCAAGACCATTCTTATTCTTCCCACGTGGCCCAGGGATGCCACAAGTTCGGACACTTGTTTCAAATGACTCCTCTGCTCAGAGTGTGGACTTGGGAGACCTTCCCTGTGAAGTTCACTTACACTCTTGTCAAATAAAGCGCACACCCTTGTCTCTCTGGTTAGACTCCCAACACACAGGCGTGTCGAGAAGTCAATTTCCAAATGTGCCACTTGGTTCCCCTGGTGACACAGAAGGCTAAGACCTGGCAGGGGCCTCCCTGGCCCCAGTACCGAGTGTGTTCATCGGACTGTCACATCCGGGTGGTGGTAACAGCCCCGTGGACAAGCGGGACTGTATTGGGAGGCGTAACGCCTGGCTGAAAATGTGCTTGCAAGTCACACGCATGCATTTCACATCTCAGAATTCCTACCGAAGAGTCCTCTTACCCAGGCGGCCTTGCTGGTGGGCGAGAACCTTCACAGGCCCTTGAGTAAGAAGCAAATGCTGGTGTGCAAGGGCGTGCCGGCTGACCCACCCCTCCCTGAGCAGCAGGTGGCTGGACAGGGAGGAGGTTTTGGGGAACAGGGATTGAGGTCCATTGTTCTGTGCTCTCCCACACAGGGGGGCTTCAGTAGAGGGCTCCCCTGTGAGTCTCCTCCACTGGCGGCGGTCAAAGGAAAGAGTCAGGCCTTTCCCTGCACTTACGCCAGCCGGTGAGTAGAGCTACGAGGAGGGACCCCAAAACACCCAGCATGTAGTTATAAAGGTGTGCATTTATTCTTACATGTTTAAACTTCAGTCGCCTTTCAAGTACTCTCCATGGGATGCCATACACACTGGGATGCTTTTTGCACGGCTCAAAACAGCTTTTGAACGTGTCCATTTCGATACCATTTATTGTTTCTGCTGTTTTTTGTGTCACTTCTTCCACATCAGCAAAACGTTTCCCTTTGAGGACTTTTTCATTCAGGAAGACAAAGTCACTCAGGGTGAGATTGGGTGAATAGGGAGGGTGGGGCACAGGGGTGATGCCGGTTTTTTTGGTCAAAAATTGCTGAGCACTCAGTGTCGGGTGGGCGGGTGTGTTGTCATGCTGCGTGTTGTTCATGTCAATCACCCACCGTGAAATGGGACAGTGCATTGAAAGAGCCTCCACAACAAATTCACTGAGGCTCCATGCAGCCTCTCACCACCACACCAGCTGGTACCCGGTGCAGACGGGCTCCTAGAACCCTCAGCTAGTGGGGGAGCCTGCCCTATACGGGGCCCGCCCTCCAGGTCATTCCGGTTGGTTCTGCCTGCCCCCGCCCCTGTGTGCATTGCACCCCAGTGGTAGGTGGAATGTGTGCAGAGCTGAGCAGTGAGTTTAGTGACGTAGGAAATCGTACCGGTGACCTAGCCGTGCTGGGAGGATCGTCACCCTTGTGTCACGTCCTCTTTACAATCTGCCCGTGGAACAAACCCAGAGAAACCTCTCTTCAGTCCTTAACTAAGGCCCGGCCTGTCCCTTGTCCTTCCTAGCGCTCCAGGACGAGACATCGGAACGTGCTTCCTTACTCCAGCTGCCCTTCACAGGTTTGGAGGAAGGTTCTGGAGGGCCCAGTCTTAGATTCTCAGATGAGCTTTCACCACACGGCCTGCAGCAGCCCTGGCTGCTCCCTTCAAGCTGCCTGGCCACTGACCGACACCCCCAACCCTGGCTCCGCCTTCCACTCTAACCCTTAGTGCCAGCAGAATCTCCAGAAAAGGGGCGGGACAAGCCGTCCTGACAGACAAGCCTCATGACTGTAGTGTGTGGGGGACAAAGCACTCCCATGCATAACAAGCACCCCCATTTGGGGCCTAAACTTTCGGGGGGGGGAACCTTTTGTTTTCATTTCTTATTTCAAATGTTTTATTTGTTTATATTTAGGTAATTGTTTTTTTGCATTAGAAATTTTAGCATTTATTTTTTGACATATTACGCTTCAAGAAATTGTAATGACACTTTTAACTCATAAGCATAAAGAAAAGAATGAAAAGCATTTCATAGATACAGAATTAGGACTACCCATGTAGGATGCACATCCTTATTTTTCCCTCACAAATTTGGGCAAAAACAATGCACATTATATAACACGGCAAAATACGGTAAATTGAGGGCACTTTGAGGGGGTGGAGATTAACCAGCCATTGGCACGTGACAAAGAAAATCCAAGCATATGACAGAAAAGTCATCCTAGGAAGAGACAGCAAAATAATTCTTCTGAGGAATGCTTTAGCCGAGGTAAAATCTGGGACTTTATCCTGTAGCTCTGGGTTGACGTGGACTTACTGTCGTCCAAGGCCTAATCGAAGAGGTTATGTGGCAAACCTCCCTGCCCCCCCAACACAGGTGCTGTTTCCTTTTCATACTTTTAAAGGTATTCTGAATGCATCCCACTTTTAATTGCCATGCTCATTAAACACAGCATATTTCTCATTCTGTCATTTAAAAATGGGGAGTTGTTTGGTAAAATGAATGAAACTATCCTCTTTTGGGGGGGTCAAATTATTTATCACTTATATAAACTGATAAAGCATGAAGTGCGATATAGGCTAAATGCACTGAGCTTCATCTGGCATAAAATTATAAAATATTAGCTGATTCATTTCAAAACCAATATAGTTAAAATATGGAAAGAACCATGACAAATTTTAATCACACTGAAGTCCATAGACTCCGGCTCAGTTTTTCTTTAATTTCTCAAATATCACTTATTTTCCTACTGTCTTCATTTCGTTTTTCACAGGCGTATTACAGGAAACTTGCTGTGGGTAAGCATGTCCGATTACAACTAAAAAATATGCATCCAGAAGTCTTTAAACACGACTTAAAATACCAGAGTCAATGCCAAATTTCTGATTTTAATAAATAAAATTCTTAACATGAAATAAGCATCGTTTCATTTATAATGCAGAGTTTTAAAAGCGATCCAAACATGAAATGTAGTAAATTATTGCTTCCAGAGTTAAGTTGGCACAATCTGTACAAGACAGGACTGCCGTAAGGGCAAACACACCAGAGCAGGGCCATCACTAATCTGTACCCCTTTCTTTGGCATTTTACACACCTTTACAAAGCTGTCATTTTATAGGTTTTTATCTTGAAAGGGATGTCCTGCTATCTGGATTACTTAAATTCTACACATGTTCGATATATCGCGAGGATATTAGTGTGTTTAACCACAGGAAGGACTTAAATTATGCATATTAAGCAGTACAGTAAATGCGTGACAAACCTTAATGAGAACTTCTGTAGGTAGAGGACCCTGTCAGACAATGTAAAAAAATTCACAATGCAAAAACAAGAGGATTTATTTTCATTATTTAAAAAAAAAAAAAAAAAAAAAAAAGCAACATTTATTTCACAATCCTGGGAACCATAAACACCTACTCTTTAATGTACAGAATCGAAGGAAGTATTTTAAATATCAAAATATACATGCTGAATGTTATGTTGTGTATCAGCACCAACATCTGGAAAGTTTACAAAAACTGCTGAAATCTGTATGGTGCATTTATTCATGAATTACACTCAGTTTAAAAGAGGAAACAATACCCCAAAGCTCATTAATATGTAAGAAGTAGCTGGATAGCTTCTAACTTGGTTGACAGCTAAATAAAAAACACTGCTTTGAATTGCTTTATACAAGTCACCTAAAATAATTGATTCAAAATGTAAGTCCCGCCTTTTATTGTGAATGGCAGGTTGATCATTAATCTATGTTCCAGTTTAAGGTACTTCATACACAGTATTTAATGGCCTAAAAAAATAATAAAAAACAACAAAAAGTCCTTTAGTGAACATCTGAAGTTAACAAAAATGTTAGATCTCTTATATTTTTATGTAGAATTGGGTATAAAGTCATTTGACATCAAATAAAATTATTTTAAAATGTCACCAGTCCATTCAGTATTTAGGTCTTTTCTAAATATGTCATTATATATGTCTTCAGTTTATGTCTACAAACTGCCATTATGCAGTTAAAAGAAGAAATATGAAATGAACTTCTTGGTTTACAAATCAAAATTATTGTGATATTGAAGCATGCCTGTTTCCAAAATGCTTTGCCAATGATAATGACTAGATAAAAATATATATATATACCAGTATTGCTCTAACTACACTGACACGGTGTCCCCCATGATCTAGTTAGATGGGGAAGGGACCCGACCCAGTGCCCCAGTTCTGTGGAGCTGCCAACTCCACCGTCCCAGAGAAGAACTTGTACAAAATCAAGTCATCCACACTACTAACACCAAAATCCAGCAAGCTAAGGTCGTGAGAGCCATCTACATGTATAGACGAGTATTTACTTTCACTGTGTACATGGAAAAAAATTTTGTTGTTGTGCTTTTCACATATCTGATATAAGTTTTCATATTTTATTTCTTGATTTCTGGGGAAGAGAAGAGAAAGACGAAGTAAAGGAGAGTCAGCCTACAGAGGAACATTACACACGCAACTAGCCAAATACCTTTTTAATTTAAAAGATACTATCATCCAAAGGCAAAATATATAAAAGAAAACAAAGTCTGCACCCTCACATCGACTCCATATGAGTCCATGATAAGACTTTCACAGCAGCCAGTATATATGTCAATATATTTTTTCACAACTGGGAGAGTTACCCACGAGTATGCTTTTAGAATTACAAGACGTCGCTGCTAGTCTGAACATTGCACTATTACACAGATGTGCTCTGACAGGGTTCAGTAATTTGCTCATTATGACAGCTATGTACACAGACATCTATGGACGTCAGCAATAAATAATCCTGATATCAAAAGAGAATGCTCATGCACACACCGAGACGGCTGCATGCTCTTAAAATATTTACACGTAGCGTCTCCGCCGTCGCGCTCCTGCGGGCAGTGCTCCCGCAGGGCCATCGAGGCGCTCCACGTCAGTCTTGCTTCTGGGGGATGCACCCTTCCATCTCCACGACTTCGGGCCAACCCTCGTATTTGTTCGTGTCCTTGTTGTTCTTTATGTGCTGTAGGAACACAACCAGAGTGCGCAGTTTTAAAAGACGCTTGTCTGTGACAACGTGCTTTCGTGGGCTCGTTTCCCACACGTGCCTGTCTGCGGGGAGTTCGTGCAAAGGCCTGGCCACGACATGCAACGAGCCACCCTTGGGCCTGACATGTCGTGTGCCGGGCCTTCAAAATAACAGCAGAAAGGACAAAACATGATGAGGTTTTCTCTGACATTCAGTATTATCGAATATTAATGTCAGGGGTACAGCAGAGTGGTTGGGCACCTGTATAGTTTAAGAAGTGATCCCGCTGACGAGCCTAGCACCCACCTGGCCCTATGTAGAGTTATTACTATATTATTGACTATATTTCCTATGCTTCACTTTACAACCCCGTGACTATTTTGTAACTACCAATCTGTACCTCTTCATCTGTCACTTTTCACCCTGTCCCCCAGGGCCCCTCCCATCTATCGCCCCTCTGACGCCATACACAGTTAGTACAATATCATGGGCTATATTCCTTATGCTACCCCCTACATCCCCATGACTACTTCGTAGCAACCAAGTGTACTTCCCATCCCAATGATTTAAAACTTACCGTACCACTGCGCACGGTTTGCTTTTGTCCATTAATGATGAGAGCATAAGACACTAACCTGTTCGAAGGGGCTTTTGGTCTTAATGCCTTTCCCACCGCAGAAGACCCAGTTGTCCCGAAAGCCAAGATTGGTAATCGATGTACTCCCCAATTCCGCAATGAGCCGCCGTGCCTCGTCATTGAGTCTGAGGAGGGAGAAAAGGGGTAACACAGTGAACACCGTGCACTCCATGTGACCCCAGTAACAGCACCCAAGGACACTGAGCACGTAACACAAGACGGAGTGAGAAAATGTCAGCTTAAGAGCGCATTAAAAAAGAATACGGAGATGTTTTCAGAGGAACCGTTCCTACTATTTGAATTTTTAAAGTACAGTTGGTATACAGTATGATACTAGTTATATTAGTTTCAGGCGTACAATTATGTGATCTGACACTTTTATACCTTACAATGTGATCACCTCACTAATTCCTACTGTTTGAATTCTTTAGTGGCAGAGGACACGAAATCTAGCAATGAATTTTAAGCTTATTCTATTAAGAAGTACCTTTTCAGTATCTTTAATTTATAATAATTATTAACCTGCATCCACATCTGTCAAATAAATAAGGAAACTGCAGTTAGTGGATACCTATCCAGGCTAAGCCAAAGTCTTAGGCAATCAGTATCTTTGTCAAATTTAATATCACTTTGAATTTCCACTAAACCCTTTGGAAATTACGCCTGAATAGAATAAAGGTAAATACCAATAGAAATCTAGATGTTTCTAGTTCTGTGTTTTATTTAAAATAAAATGAATTTTGAGAATAGGGATAGAAGCTGTACTTCAGTGATAACTGCCAAGTGGTTATTTAATAAAAATGAACAACATATTAACCACATAGCAGCTCAGCATCCCCCAGCAGGAGAAAGGGCAGAGACCACACAGCCAGCTGCTAGGGAAATCGCGAAAGAAAAGACACCATTAACCACTGTTGTGCAGGTTATTATCCTAATGCTGACTCAGTCTCCATCTCCCCTCCGTCTCAGAATGGGAAAGAAATTCAGCATCTGCTAGCTGTACAGTTTAAAAAAAAAAAAAAAAAAAAAGGTAACGAAGGGCCACCTGTGGTCATGTGGCAGGTAAGTCCTTTCTGTCGGCCAAAAGACAGCAATAGGATCAGTTGGAGAGGTGTGCCCTGCTAAATGCTAAAATCTAAGGCAAGATTTTGGTTTGTTTCGCATATGGGGGAGGACCATTAACTTGCAAACAGCATGAGGGTCGGTGAAGGAGGACTTACTCATCCCAGAGTTCTTGGAAACGTCCCGGGCGACTATCAGCTAGCTCCTTTAATGTGTTCACGGGGAAAAAACCTGGCTAGGTACAATAGTTCTCATTTAACTGACTTAAAGATAAGTGGGCTAATTTGGTGGGTTTTTCTTTCTAAGCTTCATGAAACAGGAAAGAACTACGTATATCATTACTCTTCCACAAGTGATGCAAAAGCTTGATGCATGGGGCATTACAGCTGTTTTAACCACAGTCTGGGCAAAGCTGTCCACCTGGGGGCGGGGAGGGGAGAAGTACACCAGACACAGTAAGAAAAGCAGCTGTTATCCTGGAATCCTTGGCCTTCCAGTAGAAAGAGATGCATTACACGTGAAACAAAAATAAATGAAAATGGCTGTGCAACAGAACCAGTGGCGTCTCCGCCCCCTGAAGGCCTGAGGACATTCACGTGGCACCACGTCTACGAGCTCCTGGCTTGCTCCCCAAACCTAGTCCACAGCCATGCGTCTGGTGCCCACCCTGACAGGAATGAGCTGTGGCTTTTCAAGTGTTTGCTTGCGTGATAAGCAATTTTTGTTTTGGAGGGACAGTCCCCGAAAGTATTGTCAGAACCCTGTTGGTTGTCAAACAGTGTTAGCGTGGCACGGATCTGGAAGACTGTCATATTCCACTCAGTTTACGCAATTCTTCTACTTCCTCACTACTTTCTTAGAACATTTTTCTTGCATCATCAGCACGGACAGGTGAGTTGTGCAGCTATCACAAGAATAAACAGTATCGAAAGGCAGGAGTGGAACCCGGGGCAGGCTTCATGATGACCTCCCACACACCGGCCCGGGGGCTTGATCACGTGCACAAACTCAGGAAAATCACCAACGGGCCCTCACAGGACTCAGGGTTGCTCAGAGAGCCAAAGGTTAAGTTCACAACGTTGAGGGGTTGCTTTCTATGTAAAAAGTGCTGGCAAAGTAGGTGGTGATCCAAATGCAGGTCTGGCCCCCCGCAAGAGAGTAATGTAAAATCTTTCTTAAGAATTTTACATTGATTACGAAATATACGGAGGGGCAGTCATCTTTACTTCTAGACTTTGGAATTTCAGAAGCGATCGCTTTGATCTGTGTGAACACACGAAGCCAAGTTAGTCAGAACACTGGAAGAAAATACCTTAGGAGTGTGGCCATGTGGCCTCACTTTAAAGACAGCACACTATAAAAAGTTCAGATTAGAAACTCTTATGACTCCTTAAACACAAATGAACAAATAAATCCCTCCCCCATAATGTCCACTATGCAATTTGCCAATCATCTCAGAAACAAGGAAGACAGTTTCTAAATTAGTGCTACTGTAGGATTGTTCTGTGATGGGTGCAAACTTAAAAAAGGGAAGTGTGCAAAAATACAAGGCAAATCCCATTAAGAAATGACAAAACTTTTACTACTACTGCCAGGAAAGTCTGCATTGCTTAGAATGAGATGAGGCTTGCACAACTCTCCAAGGCCCCAGAAGGAACTTTTGCTTTACGGGTGATAGTGAAGAGACCCACTGTTTCCCCAGAATTAGATATAATATCAAGATCAAAGCATGACCGCCTTTCCCAGGGCGGTACACAGTCTTTGATCAACATGAAAAGGGAATGGTGGCTCAAGAATGTCCATATAAATGCTTTAAAGTCCATGCAAACCTCCAGGCCCACACACATCACACACTTACATTCTAAAGGAACTTGTGTTAATGTAATTTTCAAGGTAGGGACAGTTATTTTAGAAGCATCGTGGAAAGTGGAGATGCAGAGACATTAAAAGTTAAACATTCCAGTTTTCCAAAAAGGCCAGGAAAATTTTAGAAACAAGGGTCCAATAAAAACCAATTCCAATGCCCAGCAAAATTCCTGAAGGGATTACAAGGCGATCCCGTGAGCATTAAAATAGAGAAGGAAAGAAAGAGGTGGTCGTGGGAAGGAGGGGGAAGGAATAAAGTCCAGCTAACATCGTTTCAGCTATTTCGGCCTTTGAAGAGGTTTCGGGCAGTAGATCAGGGCGCTGTAATTTGCAGAGTTCACGAATTTCAAGTCAGTGGGATGGTAAGCCTATGAGGGTGCACTGGGAACTGTCTGAAAAGTTGTTTCTGCAGCTGATTAACAGACAAATCCCTTGCCGGAGGCCTGTCGAGCAGGGTGGCACACCTGCCCTCGGCCAACATGTTTATCAAGGACTTAGATTTAAACATAAGACCGACTTTGGCGAGAATATAAAGCCCGGAAACCTCATAGGACAAATGTCAGAATCAAGGCCAAGTGGACCCAAGTCAGCAACATGTCATTTAACAAGGACACATGGATACCAAGTCCTTCATTTAGAGATGAAATCAAATCAAGTTCTGAAAGGGGAGAAAGACCTGACATGGCAGTGGTTAACACAACAGAAGTCGGAGATCAGATGAGAAAGACTTGAGAATGTAACCTGACCAAGAACTCTCGAGCTAAAAAATTTGATGCGACTCCCTGAAGAAAACAAATACAAGTCTGAATGAGTATTTAAAGAAACGTAATCTCTGCAGCACGGTAAGCTAGCATCACCACTACCCCCTGGACTGGCCAGACCACATGTGGGACACTGTGATTGACTTGGGGCACTCGATTTAAGAGAGACATAACCCACCAGAGGACGTCCAAGAAATACAGCCAGGAGGGTAAAATCACCTAGAACCTTCACATTGTGAAAAGTTAAAAAAAAGAGCCATGCGTTTTAGGCCTGAAGAAGAGAAGAATGAAAGAGAAATGCCAGGAAGCCTCAGATCCTTTCGCATCAAATGAGTCGGGACACATATTTATTGCATTGCTGTTCCATTTATATGAAGAAAAGGACTACGAGCCGAAGTTAGAAGGAGAGCACCCTGAGAATGGAACATTTACTTCAGAATAGTTTTTATTATGTTTTGTTTCAAATAGAGAAATGGCAAAGGGCACTGGTACCCTCATGAGGTGAGCAGCTCAGGGGCTATTTATAGAATAGTTCCAAGAGAATCTGGCCCAGGGTTGTGACTCTGTCTCAAGTGATCTTGAAGATCCTGTCTTCTAGACATGGACACTTAAATGCTTTGAAGCTAACATGCCATGGGGTACTCTATTCTCTCCAAAAGAACTACAATAGCGAATTCAGCTTGCTCATTCCAATCATTGTATTCTTCACTAAACAAACCAACGAACCCCATTTATTTTACCGGGGGTTGAGGTGGGAAGCAGGCATCATTTGGAGACTCGCACTCCTCAAAGTGTTCTTGTACAGAGGTTTACTTCTTATTTTGTTTGTACAATGTGCTTCCTGGTTAAAATCAAGAAACACGGGCATGACCAACGATGAAGAGGTTTATTTAGGGGAGAACTTCTGGAGCCTTTTATTGTAAACCCCTAACAAGGTACAAAATCCAAGGTGTTGTCCCCAAACTGATCGGACCATTCGTAGTTTTACGGGACTAGGGTTCCAGTGAATACACTTTGGGAAAGGCTGAGATGGGAACCATCCCAGGTATTCTGCTAAAGTTCAGGGGGTAGCTGAGAGGTTCTCTATGCAAGGTAGTCACCAAGATCAGAGAGGGACAACTATGGAGACCCGAGTCCTGTTGTCCCGCTTCAACATGCAGTCCAACTCATCTAGCAGCTAACAGGCCCCATTTTATCCTCTCCACGCTCTTGGGGGTAAGTAGGAGAACCAGCCCGTCCCTTGGAGATAATACCCAGCAGCCTCCTGTCAGGAAAAGCTGTAACACTCCGAGTTTCTCGTTCCCAGACGAGACTGGGTATGCCACAACAGATGAATCATTGCAAAGGCTCAGACACCGGCCAAGATACGTGGTCACCTCCTGTCATAGTTAACAGATGCAGACAGCCCTACGTAAGGACTGTCTGTCCACTTCTATAGAAAGGGGATGATGTTTATCACGTATTCCACCCATGTTTGGAAGAGGGAAATACTCGAAATATTAAATTGAATTCATTTAAATGCACAGAAGTTCACCAAGGGTACATTTCTTCTTTGGCCCTGCAGGGTGAACCTGTTCTAAGGCTGCTTTTGGTACATCAGTGAACACCAACCAGGAGCAGCTGAAGAGAAAACACCATCCTTGCCTTAGCTTTTCGGTATGGCTACAATATTCTATTAGCAGGAGTGGGAGAGGTCTGATGCTCATCAGGTATAAAAATGAAATAACCTGTTTTCTTCTTTGCAGTTTTCTGTATTTTCCTAAAATTTATAAAATATATTCTCCAATTTTAAGGAAAAAATTACAAAATACCATCTGTTAAAACTTCATGAAAAATACATCACACCTATCCTTTCACAGTTAATTCCACCTGGCAATAGCAGCAAACTTTTCAATAAAGGCTGGGCCATATGATCGACTGTTGACAACCATGAAGATGCTATGAAAGAATATTAATGTCAGGGAAAACAATTTAAAGTTGTTAAAAAAAAAAACAACAAAATATAAAAGGGTAGAACAAACGTCATGTACAAGGTGATTTTCATTTTACAAAAAGGTACGTCTGATGTATACACAGACAGACAGACGGAAACAAACTTTCAGAATGTTAACAGTATTCAGCCAGAACTTGGCTCTGTGCTGCAAAGCCTTTGTTTCAGTGAGAGTGTACGGACTTATAATGATGAAACACAACTCAAAAAAGTCACACAGGTTGTTACGTTCACGTACTTGGTTGCTCCATCATCGTATGTTCCCATCAAGACGATTGTTCCATCTTGTATGGACTTTAGAAACTCAATAAACGGGGCCACATCTGAAGAAAAAGAACAGGTTGGCGTATTTTATTTTTAAATGACTAAGCAACACTATGATAATCTGTACAATACAAAATATGAAGTTCCTAAATCAGTAAATTCTAACATAGAGGAACCAATAGGGAGATTAGTATCATGAATAGGGAAAAAGACTGAGCTTTTTCCTTAATATGATCCCACCATCAACTTAAAATTTCCCATCCTGATTCAGCCTATGTGTCTTTTGTACTGACACTCCAGTGGCTAAATTAAAACAACAACAACAACAACAACAACAACAACAAAACCAAACAAAAAAACGAACATAGCAAAGTTATGTTAAAGCATGACTTATGACTTTTAAGAAACTTGGGGAGCAGAAGAAAGGCTCAGGGACTCCCCAAGTATATGTAAATTTGTATGGGTATTTTTCTAAAAAGAGGATATGTAAGTTTTGTGCAATTCACAAAAAGATCTGTAATGTTTAAAATTAGAGAACTGTGTATACACACACACACACACACACACATACACTTGCATGCACAGACACACAATGATTTAAGGGACCCTCTGGGCGTATCCACTTACTATAAACTAGGGGAAGGAATGTAGGCTAAGTCATCACGAACAGCTCAACTAATTATGACCAATATTACAGTCATTACCTGCTTCATCTAGTGTACCAATATTCACAAGGACTTCAAAATAAACCACTTGGGTGACTACGAACTGGTAATGCAGAACGACAGACCAGCACTGCAAATTACCTTACATCTAGAACAGCCCCCAAGTCTAACACGACATCAAAACTGGGTTATTTCAAATCTCGGAAAAAATAATGTGCCAGAGAGGCTAACAAATCATTTCCATTGAAATGCGAAGACGGCAGTAAACTGCAACTATTTCCCAGCTGGAAGAGTAATTTGAGCAGCAAAGAATCTGCCTGTGATGAAATAAATACCAGAGCTTCTGGTCACACGACTGATTTCAACAACAGTTCTGTTAAAAATGCTGCTATGCCATGGTTTTGGTAGGACCGATCACGTCTTTAGGATCTAAAATCCATGGTGGCATTTTAAGTTAACACAGTTTTGGACAGTGATAAAAAGTTCTCCTAGTCTCACTTAAAAAATAAATGTCACGTGGCCTCTTGTTACAAGCTGAAGAAATATTAGAAAAGTTCAATTGTCTGAAAACTCTTAACATACATATCCCAGGAAGGCTAAAGCAGTCGGCTGCTAGGCAACGTGTCCAGGGGATAAAGAGGTGCAGGGTAGATTTCCCCAACCAACAACTGAGAGAAGAATCGAAAGGTAAGTCCATGTTGGTCTTCCTTCAAACTTGGGAAGAAATCCCTTTTTGGGGGGCGGCAATCTTCATTGAGGGGCTTGTTGCTTGTCTCGAAATAAATGCTGGCGGTGACTTCCACCAGTGCCCCCTGGCACTTCCAAGTACAGAAGACCTCTACCTGTACATCACGCTCAGACCACTGAACTGAAAAAGGAAATTCTACGCCTTCTCTCAGATATTCACCTATCATAATAATAATCCTGGTTATGATTTATTTTCGAGACAGAAAAATCACATGTAAAGCAATCCATTCAGTCAAAATGCTTAAACGAGTGATGGCCATTGTCAAATGACTTATTTTTTTTTTTTTTTAACAATCTCAGACACAAACAAAGGAGCATCAGTTGTCCTGCAGAAAACAGGACTCAGATATTTTTTTAAAATCTCAATTTTGACATTACTGGTCTTTCATGACACACCACAGATACTTTTAATTTTAAGAAGTATATACAATATGACTGATCACTGAAATACGGCTGGACATGTAGGGAAAAGAACGTAAGAGAAACAAAACGAACACACAGATAGCACCACTGTTCTTTCATTAACAGACAACAATACACTGAGGTGATGACGACGTCGGTGCTGACAACACAACATTGTTATTCCAGCTTACCTCCTCCCCACATGTCAAAATACTTCGTGTCTAATACTTCTCCTGTTTTTCCTGCAAGAAATTGAAGTCATATCAAATCATGCAATTGACAAATACTTCCCACCGTACAAGACAAAGGACCTTATCCAATGATGGATGTGAAGTATCCCGAGAAAGACTTACAATCTGAACTGTGTGCATTTGAAATATGTTTCTAAAGGATAATTTTGGGACAGGACAGTCCACTAGTCTTCTAAGCCAGAGTAGCAGACAGAAACTCACTACTGACTGCAGACCATTCCAACTCAAAGTCAGACATTTTCCTATCATTAAAGACATCTTTGTATAAAATTTAAAATCTTTTTGTGTTGTTGTCAATTCAATAAACAAATAGGTATAGAACTTTTTACCTAAGAAAATGAAAAAGGTAGAAACATAAAACTTTACCTCTTACTGTGAAAGAAGTAAAATAATAAAAATAAATACAGGGTCCAGAAGAAAGAACACTTTTTTGGTGAGCTAGTAATCTCTACCTAATCTTCTATGAAAAAAACGTCATAAGCACGTAGTTCTGTAACATAACAATAGTTTAACTACCTAAAAAGGGGTGTTACTTCTGCCGGGCCCTGCATTTCCTGCACTGTGGCTGCGGACTGAACCACCCTGCACGACCTCACAGGGCTATTAAACCAGAATGGGGCGACAAGCATGCGGGTAGGCCTCCCCTTCTGGACTCACCTTTTCAGATCTGATTTCGCAAGAACACTCAAGATGGGCAGGATTCAAAACATTTATTTACTATTAATACAATGAACTTGTCAGAGGGATGTGGACAAGTACTGAAACACGCCAATTAATCCTCACTCTTCATTCCTCCCCCACCCCATCCAAGAGCCTGTCATTGCCTGTTGTCATTTTCTACCCTCTCACTTCACTCAATCTGTCTTCACAGTATGTTAGGATTCCAAACTGTACAGCTCAAATCTATTAGTGTGCTTGGCTGTACCCCGACGATCTCACAGGAAGATCTCCACACACCGCGCACACACTGGAGGCTTCTAAGAAAGCATGCTGTCCATGTTTAGATTCAGCCTCTCCACCTCCAGTTGGCTTTTTCTCAGTGAGGGGACATTGAGCAGAAGTGGCACGTTTAGTGTTGAGACTGGAAGTTTCTGACCTGATCCCTTTATATCAGAGTGTATTTTACTTTGGGGCACATGCACATCTACTGACTCCATGGAAAACCATTATTCTTACCATTTACTAAGGCCACATTGATCCCTCTTCCAACGTTATTCTTAACACCACTCATTAAACTGAAGGGGGAAAAGACACATTTAGAATTAGACATTGCACAAACATATCAAAGAAATGAAGTCATGCAAAAAAAAAAAAAAAAAGGGTTTGGGGATGTTACAGACATGCACAATTGTTAGGTACGCAGGGCAGATTGAAGGTCTCTAGTCAGTCAGAGAAAACGGTCCAGTGACTTCAAAGCAATGTCCTTCCATAACATTCCACAAACAGAAACACATATGAACCAATATATATATTAACAAATATGTGTCTGATTTTGAAATACCATTTCAGAAAATCCTTGAAACATGTGGACATGTTCTGGGCGACCTCCTCTGTACTCACCGCCGTGTCAGTGTGAAATGGAATGGAAGTGTCATGCTCCCCAAATCTTTCCTACAAGAAGTGTGGGGGAGCACTCTTTCGTGAACGTTTCACCTAACGTGAGCACACGCTCAGCGATTATGAAGTTTCTCTGTACCCAGAAGTTACACTGTATGTGAATGACTGCTTCTAACCTGAGTCACTGATGTTGTCAAACCTGCAGTAATTACCATCCACTGACAGCTCACAAACTGTTCCATAAGAACAATGATACTGTAAAGTGGAAGGCATTAGTGAAACATCTGCTTGCTATCACTTCAGTCTGTTCAATTAAAATTATTAATAAAATAAAAGTGCGGGTCCCTTTAATTTTAAAAATCGAAGGTAACAGTAACATTCCCAGCGGTGTGCTAGTCGATGTTTAACAACTGGTTTGAGGTTTGGGGAGAATATGTAAATGTGCACACACACATATCCACATATTTATACATCTACCCACACATATATAGGCACACAAACTTAAGACTAAATTTTACTGATAGAAAGCATATAGAGCACATAATTTAGCAAGTAATCAAATCTGTAAATTCCACAGAGCTAAATGATCCTCACAGAATGGGTTAGCTGATTTTCACAGAGCTCGTACGTGTAGTCAACCTATCCTGCAACTGATGAATGAGTGTAGATCTCACCCTCAAAACTCAGCAGTTCCCAGCCAGAGAACTACCCCAAAAACAAACAAACAAAAAAACTCAGCAGTAAAAAAACAAATACTCTGAAGTAAATTGGCCAGAGACATGAATAGACATTTCACCGAAGAGGATATATAGGTTGCAAAAAACCCCCAACAAACCACACATTAAAAGATGCACAACATCACACACTATAAGGAAAAGAAAACTGATTGAGATAGCACTACACACCTATTATTAACAGAACAGCTAAAATAGGAACCAGCGACAATCCTAAATGCGGGCAAGTATTCAGAGAAAATGGATCTCTCATATAAAAGGTGCACTGCTTGAAGCGAGGGGGAGTTTTTTGAGGGGAGTTCACGGTGATGTGCCTCTTACTGTAATAAATGTTTTAATGTAAACAGTCACCCTATCTCTTGATCACACCTTGTATGCCGGTGGGAACGTAAAATGGCACAGTCGCTTCCAGAAACTGTCTGACCATTTCTTACAAAATAAACACACACACACACACACTGAATTCCTGGGCATTTTATGGCAGAGAAATAAAAACATGGGTCCATGCAAAAACCTGTACATGACTGTTCATAGCAGCTTTCTTGGTAAAAGCCCCAAACTGCAAACAACTGAAACTGCTTTGTTGAGGACAACAGGTGATGGATAACCAACTGTTGGTACATCCATACCACACTGCTCAGTAATAAAAAGAGAAGCAAATTACTAACACATATCAGTATGTCAAGAGCATTATGCTGAGTGAAAAGAAAAAAGCCCATCTCAATAGGCACATTGTGTATGATTCTATTTATATATATTCTCAAAACACCAAAATGATAGAAATGATAGACTAGTGGTTGGCAGGGGGTGACGTACGAAAGAGATCTTTGTGATGACGAAGAAAGTCTGTATCTTAATTGCTGTGCTGGTGACCAGTGTCTACTCCTGTGATAAAATGGCATAAAACTGAACACACACATTGTAACGATGCCCATTTTCTGGTTTTGACATTGTACTGTAATTACGTAAGACAGAACCACAGGAAAATGGAGTCACGGGTATGCTGGACCGCTCTGTACCATTTTGGCAACTGCCTAGGAGTTCTATAATTATTTCAAAACACAAAGTTCAGGAAAGTTCTACCCCAATGTCCATGAAAAAAGTATTATGGAACAGACAACCATAACAACTTGATTTGTAAAAGCGTAGTAGCATTACACTATTTATCGACCCATACTGGTTGCATACCTGTCATTGTCTAAAATCTACAGGCAATAAAGCATAAATTGTGTGTGTGTGTGTGTGTGTGTGTGTGTGTGCACATGCACACACAGGACTGGTTCTGAGAGGTGAGCCAAATAAATCCCACCAAGGACAGACCACCTCAGAGCGTGCCGTGTTGGCCAGCACAGAAAAACAGAAAGGTGACGAAGAAGCACTATGACACAAACTTCCCACCAGAGGGCAGCAGCTTGTCAATTTTTAAAAACTTGAATTTAATCAGGGAAACCTATTAACTTCGCAAATGACAAACTACCGAAGATTGAAAACGTATAAGGATTAGTCGCTGCTAGGAACACAAGGTGAAATATTTTCATCTATCTAATTTTTTTTAGGCAAGTGCAGATTAAAAGCAACCAACTAACAAGGAGAATTTGTGACTTCAGAGGCAAGAACTTCAAACAAGTGACAGCTGACACGGAGGGAGGAGATGGAAAAGCCTTGGACCCATACTTTGTGGAGCGTCTCAGTCAGCTGAGTGGCCAGCAGCTCTGCACCAGGACCAGCCTGAGGTGATGACTGGATTATTTCCCACTTGAGCAAGCAGCATGCAAACCCTTAAAATGACAGGTGCTGGGCTGTCAGAGGACATGTTCATTATCTAGGGGCAGGGCTATCACCTAGGACTCTGTAATGAGACAGAATTAATACTGGTGAGCTGAGCTACCCAGTTTGGGAGCCACAAGCCAGAGGCAGCCACTGTGCATTGGAAATGGGGCTCGTAGGACCGAGGCACTGAACTTTTAACTAATTTAAATGAAGCAATGTTCTTCTATGATTTAAAAATCAAAATTAAATAGCCGCATGTGGCTGTGGCTATGGCTACCATGTGGGACAGTGCAGAGCTAGAAACTTCTTTCAGAGGAAATCCTTCATCTCTCCTCAAAGCAGGATAAATACTGTGTTCTTATGTCACTCTGTCTAATAGGAAACTTAGGAACTTTAAGTCCTTAATTAGGGGGCAAGGGTGGAATCGTGTGATGAAAACTGAAATCACATGAAAAATAATACATTTTCAAAAGATTCATTAAACCAAACCACTATTACAAGACATGTTAGAGGGACTTCAAGAAGAAAAAATACGATAAAAAATATGAATAATGAAATGGCAATAACTACATATGATTCAACAATTACTTTCAACGTAAATAGATTAAATACTCCCAATCAAAGATAGCGTGGCCGAAGGGATAAGAAAACAAGACCCTTACATATGCTGCCTGCGAGAGACTCACTTTGGAGCAAAAGACACACACAGACTGAAAGTAAAGGGATGGGAAAAGCTATATCATGAAAGTAGAAACAAAGAAACAAACAAACAGCTGAGATAGCAATACCCATACCAGACTGAACAGACACTAAAACAAAAGGCTGTAACGAGAGACAAAGAAGGACCCAGAAATCCCCCTTCTGGGTATGTATCTGAAGAAACCCCAAATACTACTTCAAATGAACATGTGCCTCCATATGGTCATTGCAGCACTGAACACAAGGGCCCAGATGTGGAGACAGCCTGGTTGTCTGTCGATGGATGATGGATACAGAGGATGTGGTGCGTGTGCATGCACACACACACATGCGTACGCACACATGCACGCACGCACACACACACACAGGAATACTGCTCAGCCATGAGGGGGAAGGGGTTTTCGCCATCTACGGCGGCATCAATGGACCTGGAGGGTATTGTGCTGAGTGGAGTGTCAGACAAAGATGGATGCAGTGGGATTTCACTTATATGTGGGAACTAAAAACAAATAACAAACAAAACAGAAACAAACTGATAGATACGAAGAAAATTTTCAGGGTTGCCAGATGGAAGGAGGGTTGGGGAGGGCTGGGTGAAAAGGGGGACAGGATTAAGAGGTACAAACTGGTTGTTATAAAGGCGTCATGGAGATGTAAAGCACAGCATACGGAATCCAGTCAATAATACCGTAATAACTACATATGTCCAACGGGTACTATTAATAGCTCTATCAGCGTGATCACCTAAGTTACATAAATGTCGAATCACCATGTTGTACACCTAAAACCGATATAATTGAAAAATAAAAATGTTATTTTACAAAGAAGCTCCATTAAACACAGGTCCAACGTGCTATCATTTAACAGCACGCCGCATACTTCTGGATCGACAAATACTTACACGTTGTCCTCCAGGCAGATTTTGGGCCCCACCACGTTGGCTGCTCCGCTTGCCATTTTAAAAGCAAAGTGCTTCTCAGGGCAAGCTTTCGAGATCCCACATTTGTATCTGGGAGGTTTGGTAGCTATGGGGAGAAAACAGGTTTTTGGTTTATTAAGAACACAATGTTAACAGACTCTCCATCATCAGTTTGTTTGAAATCTCAGACCACAAGGAAATTAGGTGCATCACCAAGATACACATACCTTAAAATATATGCTAGGACCCAAAGGGTTTCAAAGAACCTCAAAACAATAAAACAAAACCACCGAACAAAAAAGCTAATAATTGACATGCATGAATCAAGTAATATGATCTCAATGAAGGTAAATATATTTTCTCTAATCATTTTTAAGTTCTTTTTTAATTCAGGAGGGGGCAGGTTTTCAATTGTCACTCTGCATTTTCAGTACACAAACGCACAACACACGTTCACCTCACAGACCCAGTAGAGAGCCCAATGCATCACCGAAAACCTGCTCATGTACCAAATTAACTAGACATTCTCCTTTTATACATTTTCTGTACTAATCATACTGAGACTAAGAAACATTAATGAAACAAAATATGTATTATGATTAAATAATAGCATCTTTAGAACTTCAAATAGCAATTTCTAAATCAGTTTTTGCTAACGCTGAACTATCTTCATAGTTCTAATGTAAGTTCTCACATGGCTAAGAGAAAACAGAATAAACCATCTGCAAATTATGCAGAAGAAATACTTACAACGTGCAGCTGTGTCCAATGCTGACCTTGCTAAGGAAAAAAAAGTTATCTTTGTTAGAAGAAATAAGGCTATGGGCAAGTATCCACTTTTTAAACACATTTAGAGCTAATGGGCCTATAAAAATAAGGGTGTGAATTACTGCTTAGTATATAATAAATTACAAAATGAGTATCATTGTAGAGAAAAATGAGAAAGTAACTTTAGGCTACATAATTCACTAAAGCAATTACGTAGAGGAATTATGGAGGGTATAGTTTATCATAGATGAAACATTTTATTTTTACTTCACGTTTTAATTTCAGTTATTACATATTTAAATCCTAGTGTGAAAATGACTCTACCAACTTACCATGATTTTAAAATTATTTGTTTCTTCCAGCTCTACTGAGATATAATTGACACATAATGCTGTGTAAGTTCAAGGTAGCAACATGCTGATCTGATACACTTAGAAACTGCAAAAGATTACCACCCTAGTATCAGCTACCACCTCTGTCCCATCACACCACTACCATTTCTTTTTTGTGCCGAGAACATTTAAGATCTACTCTCTTAGCAAAAGCCAAGTCTGTGATACAGTATTAATATCTGTAAACACTATATTGTGCAGCAGATCCCCAAACTTGTCAGTCTTACAATGGGGAGCAGTATCTTCCCATTTCCCCCGACTCCTGTACCAACAATCAACTCTCTGTTTCTCTGAATTTGTTCTTTCCAGACTTCACATGTAAGTGGTATCATACAGTATTTCAAACTGCCCTTTAAATGACTTTAAATAGGTACTTGGTGACTATTAGTGTAATTAAAAGTTACCACTGGCACATGGTGTTATGTACGTTTGCTCATTAAGTCCCTGAAGTATATACACAAACCCATCTTAGTGGCTAGGCGAGGTGGAGGTTTGGGGGGTAGGAAGAACTCAAGAGGGATAGTGGTGGAGAGCTCTCATTTCTCTAAAATAGAAATGTACTGGGTGGAATAATAAAAACAAGAGAAACAATGTCACTAGGAAGAGTTTTATAATCCATTAGTTCAAGGAAGCCAGAATCTTTTGATCATATCTTAACTTCAACTCAGTAAATCTCAACCTGACCATCTATACTTAGAGCTTTTTTAAAAGCATTAATATCTTTGTGTAGCCCAGGAGATTATCATTCAGATCATCAACAGTATTGTAGATAGTCATTTCCTGATTTGGCTAATAAAGATGCAGTGACATAAATGGTGGCCAGCTGTTTTGACAATAAATAGTGACTTAGTTCTTAGTTCTGTACTATTTTAGATAATTGTGAACTTCCTGTGTGTGTATAAGTCCAGTACTCAAACTAGCAAACAGCAAGTTAATGCTGCAAAAATTATTTGTAAATGTTTAAAAAGAGACAAGTGACAAAGTTAACTCTACAAAATACTCAGAATACTACGCACCATTGAAGTCATAAAGGCAATAGAAAAACATGGAAAAAGTTTAATGCACAGAATAAAGCAGAGACATTTTATCTGTAAGTACTAAAACTATTCATGGATAAGGACAAAACCTGAACGAAACAAACAAAACCATGATCAGTTAGAAGGTACGTGCGGTGCTGGGATTACTGGGACTTGTTCTTTCAATTTCCTTAAAAAAGTAAGGGAAGAATAATTACAGAGATCATCTGGTCCAGTGCTCTCCCTTTTGTCAACGAGAAAGCCCAGCGCGTTATTAGCATCCAGTGGTTAGCATCATGAAGACTGGAAATTCTCAATTTCACTTTGTCCTGAACAAACATGTATCATCAGGCCCAGGTTTTAAGATGCTTACAGAGGAAATGCTGCTCAAATCAGGAGTCCCAGTCTACCTAATTTAAGGTGACAAGACCAGAGGACGACAGCGGGGTCAGAGTAGGGGTGACGTAACATAGCTCATCCCATTCGCTGGGCACTTTGCCATGTACTTTGCATACATTATTCATTTGATCATCATCCTTGTTATAAAAAGAACAAAATGGGAACAGAGAGGTTTAATGATCTGATTTGTTCTCAGTGATTTATTCTAAGTCATAATTAGTAATTGGCAAAGCTAGTCTTCAAATCTGTATCTCAGTCAAGCACTCAAACTCATGGTACACCAGAAGTCACCTGATGCTCAGAGAACGAGTGTGGCTGAAGATAGGGAGGGGGAAGGAAAACCAGGAATGAGCCTCCAAAGTGGTCAAGTTCACTTATGAAACTTCAGAAATGTAAGAAAAGCAAATGCTACTCAATTCAAAAAAAAAAAAACAAAGTACTGGGATGCACAGTGGTGAAAACCAGTTTCTTAATCATCAGGCTTGTCTGTCAGTAACATCACCTGCATTTAATTTGTTTATAGTAAGGGATGAGGCTGACGGGCAGAGAAACCCTTAGGAAAGACGTTTCTCTCCAGATGCAAACTGATTTGTATCCCATAGTTATCGAAGCCGAAAGTCCTCTCCGAGGACTGCAATTCTGAGAATTTTAACACCTGGGAGCCAAACAGGTAAATTTTCATAAATAAAATACAGAATGTTTTCCCCGTGTAGTGTATGGGCACAGCCTACGAACACAACTTTATTCCTCAAGGAAAAATAATAAGCATTTCTGATTCGGTTTCATCCATCAGTCTTTCAACAAGTCAGGCTAAAGAAATCAGAATAATTGCATGCTTTAGTTTTTAATAACGTGAAGTAAGTTATGTATATACTATTTCATGGTCACATCTGAAAAGACAAAAACAAATGAACTAAACAGCACATGAAGTACGTACTGCAGTGATATCCTGCAAAAAATCATTTGACCTGTGTTCAGAACACCTACTAGTTGTTACGCACCCAACACTACGCTAAATCACAATCATGCCCAACACTGACGGAGTGTACCTACGCTGCTATCTTGGCTGTGACACTAAATGTAGTTTCATAAGACGTTACCAAAGTGAAAAATTAAATGAAGGCATACAGGCTCTCCGTGTACCATTTTTTACAAATGCACGTGAATCTACAATTACTATCTCAAAGTAAAATTTCCGTTAGAATTGTTTTTAGAAAATCATAATTAATCCATTTCGTTAAGTTCAACTACTAATGGTAGGCAAACGTTTTCATTCTTTCTTCCGAGCTCTGTTCGATTTTGCTAAAATAGCACTATATAATCAACCTGAATCTGCATATGTGGAAACTACCAAGTAAGTTATTCCATCAAAAAGTTGAAAAAAGGGAAATATTCACTACCAAAAGAACTACATGGTCTCCTTAATCTGTATTGATTATAGAAACAATGCTGATGTCTAGTTAAAGTTGTTATACTTTGGTAAATTAAGTTAGATGTGGAACCAATGGCCAAGACAACCATATCCCCATCTCTGCACAATCATTCTGAAATGAGAGCTGAAATACAACCATACAAATTTAATTTTCACCAGTTGAATAGACTGGAATCCAGTAAGATCTTGGGGATACAGTGTATGACTCCGGTAGTGACAACAAAATGAACCATCTGCCCCAAGATTGTCTGCCTCAAACAGCTAAAACACACGACAACACCCTGCAGGTTCCTAACACTGGGGAAACTCCAAGTGAAAACTGCGAGAGGCGGCGATGCCAGTTAAAGTAGCTCCGGTCTGCTCACAGCTCACGACCGGTGGCTATAAACACGTCTCACTTTGGAAACGCTTTGCCTCCCCACGTACACATCCTAATCCACAATTACCCACATTCCTCTCCCGTTCGCTGCTATTTACAGGGCCCAGAGCTAGATGCTGGGCGAAGCACCAAGACAGGATTGCCCCCCAAATTCATTCTCCCCTAAGGGGAGACGGGGACGTGAAAAGGAATAAAACTCTATGATGCAAGGAAGAATAAATCCAGTGCCAAACCGAGATGTAAGTACTGCGCGTTAGACCAAATAGGTCAGAAACAAAAAGGAGCAATATAGTCTAACAGGCAAAGAGGAAGCTTCAAACCCCATTTCTCTCAGGAAGAGGCATTTATGCGGTTTTGGAACATGAAAAGCATGAACAGATGAAGAGGGCCCATGAAGGATGTACAGGGTGAGAGATCAGCATGAGCCATGGCCGAGGTGTGAAAGGCCAGGGTCAGGTGCAGATGGGCACAGCGAGTGGGAGGCCCCGTGTGGGGCGGGGCAGGGCACAGGTGGGCAAAGCAGAACCAGGCTGGGGGTCTGACGGCAATCCTGTGGACAGAGAGTAGATGTTACTCCCCAGGAACCTGAAGTACTCAGGGTTCATGCGTTTTAATTGCTCTGCAGCAGTGGGATAGGCGGATATCAAAGATGAGAACCAGACATCACAGAAACAGTCAGGACGAGGGAAGCAGGTCTAACCTAGGGCGCACACCAGCTCCCCCTGGCCTCTTCTCTCTGAAAACAGTGGGCCTCTCCCCTGCAAGTTCTATTTGTACCGATGGTCCCATCGCCTCCCTCTCCTCCTCTGTTCAAGCTTCTCCCACGGATTTCTAATTCACTGAATCTTTGTCCAAGGCTTACAGATAAGAGAAAGTCTCTCCGTGACCTCAAACAAGAAAAAAATAAATGTTCAACTAACTCCTGCCTCAAGCTGCCATCCCACAGTCTTCTTCCCGGACCATCAGCCTTTCCTAGGAGAATCAGCGTGACACACTGTTTCCACAGCAACGCTGAACAAGCACACAAGGCCTTCGGGGTTCTTCTGCTTCATCATCCACCTGAAACCAGCTGTGCGCTCAAAGGCGGGTCCCTTTGTTGTAACAGAAATACTGCAGACAGGAGGAAAGTCTCACTATGCTTTGCAGTAACTACTCTATGCGGGATCCTGGATACTTCATGTTAAGAGGGAGGTTGAAAAATAAATGGTTCAGGACTAGAATTAACAGCACATTAGGAGGAGTGATTGCTCCTCCTAATGCTAAGAGGGAAATGTATAAGAAGATGCCCCAATAGAGAATGACAGCAATCGAACCATCTGAGGTGTCACCGAGGGGGAACTCTAGCAGGCAGAAGCCAGATCAGTGGATTGCTCTTACTTGGGGGTCCCAAAGGCACAACTTGGTGTGAGACAGGGTGGTACTTGTAGGTAGCTCTTGCAAGAAAAGACATCTGAAAATGCTGATACAGAAATTGATGACGACATGTCAGAATTGTCCAAAGCCTTAATCTTCAGTACGCGGTCCACAGACAGGAACCAGAGGCTCCCAGGACCCTCCCAAAACGCGACTCAGGGCCTGCATTTCCCAACTTTCCCTGAAGGTTCCTTTGACATTATATCTTCAGAAGCACTGGTTTAAGGGAGCCTTGACACGAGACGTGAGAGGGAGTGAATTAGGTCTTGGGGATCCCTTCTGAATATCAACTTATGGAAAGCAAAACTCACTGTTCCAGAAATCTGAAAAGTTGTTTCACCTGATTTCTGCCTACGAGGTCAAAATACTGTCTTCGCGACTTTACAGTCTCAACTTTCAGGGGTAATTTTTTAATACCTGAAACAATAGCCAAGGCTTATACAAACGTTTCAAATGTTAATTTGTTTTATTAATGGAAATACTTTGTTAAACACTGAGGTAAGGTAGCTTACAGTGGTACGTTTACAATATAGCATTAAATAAACTGGTAAAAAGAAAAAAATGTTGCAGAAGGGGAATAAGAGTAGGAAAGTAAGATGGATTTCTATGGCTGGTATTTAAAATGCATTATTGTGACTCCTAACCGCTTGCTAATTGCGGGCAGCCAACTCAAATAGAATGTGCTATCTTCTAGAATGTGCATTTAGAATGCCATGATTAATGACCTGAAGCATGCACAAAATAGACTTCATTAAATATATTCAGAATGTCAAAGACTTACACTTTACACTGAATTAATTTTAAGACTTTCTATTGTATTTTTAAAAATATTATAAAGAATCACACTTATTGGTATAATTACATTTTCTTTGCCAGCCAGACTAAATAGCAGAATGATTCAATGTTGATAAGTCATAAGATTTAAAACCATCACATCAAAAACAAGATTTAAGAAGGGGGGCGGGCGGGGGAGAAACTTACCAAATAGACTTCCTAAACTTGCATCCATTTTTATTTCAAATACTTGAGAAATGACATAAAATGTCAGTAAAAATACTGCTACTGCGACCACCAATTTCGCAGCACCTAGAGAAAGGGCAGAAATAATTCAGCATGAGCTTATGGGCCCACAGCACTGGGGTTATTAGACTGCATTTCCATGAAAAAGGTAAGTCTATAAACAATTTTTTTAAGACTAATAAAATTTTACTTTTTATCTAGCGGTGCTTAATTTACTTGAGTGACAACAAAAATTGTACCAAACAGCCATCAAGATAAGGAATTTTCCTGATCAAAGAATTATCAGATTGGCTAGCAATCTAGACAAAGAACTGCTTGAGTCACCTACCCAATTTTACATGCTAAAAATAATTAAATAAAAATAAAAAAACACCTGCCATCCATTGCTGGCTGACTACACGAACGTTACCGTGGCCGATAGAAGACGGCCACCAGGTATGCTGGATGACCCATTCCTAATTCTTATCAAGTGTAATGGGCAATATTATACAGGGATGATACCAAAACGCTGGCCCTTCTGGAGATAATAAGGCAACGGAGTCTTCACTGAGCAAAGAGTTCTCAAGTGAACTATCCTATCGCCCACCAGCCTCTCTCTTGGAGCTACACGAGTGCTCCTGGTACAAGGCTGCTCCTCCTTGGACTGGACACCACATTAAGGCAGACTGTCGCCACCACGGGGGAGGGCTTCACCGGACACGGATCGCACGTGCTTGCGAATGTGGTTATGAGAAGACAGACGCTTCAGACCTGGGTTATCTTGAGCCGTTTCTGCGTGCCTTACAACCAGCACTGCTAACTACTAACTAATTGCTTAACCTGAATCATCCCTTGTCCTTCGTCTGCACAGCTAAGCAAATCTCGGAAAGAAAGAGAAGCAGTGCAAGATGGGAAAGGAAATGGAAAGTGACAGGAAATGAAGGCCTTCGCCTCGCCCTGAGGGTTTCAGAACCGGCACATTCTGTTCATTCAGAAACAATGAGCATTAGTCTGTCCGATCTCCATTCCCTTCTCTTTCCAAAGCTTAATTTATATTGATATCAAAGAGGTAGCTAGGACCAGCGGCCATCTCATCATCCTTAAGGAAACTAAAACTCAGAGGTGGGGCAACTGCCCGAATTACAGATAATTTAGTGCCGGCACAAAGGCCAGAATCCGGGGACCCTGACCGAGCCCTGTGCTTTGTACAGACTGTTCTCTCCCCCAAAACTACTAAAAGTCAACTTACTAAGGAAGAGCAAAAAAGCACGCTATGCCTTTCAACTTCCTAAACCTGAAGAGGTGAGGCCTGCACCCCAACAAGGGGACAAACTGCTGATGCTAGCTGGGAGAGGCTGGGAATGCCGAGAAGCAGCATTTCTCTCTGAGCTCCTTACCTCTCTAAGTGAGAACCACTATAAATACAGAGGTGAAGGGGCAGGGACGAAGCCTACCTCCTAATCAAGCCCACCCTTCCTCCTTTTCCTCTCTCATCCTCTTCAAAAACCGTGCTCCCTGTCCTTAAGAGCAACTCCAAGTGACCTAGGTTTTTAGTGCATAAGACAGCAAAACTCCGTAAGGGTCTGCACTCTTGCCCTCCTAGGACTTAGCACCGTGCCTGGTCTACAGTAACACCCTCAATGAACAGCTGCTACGGAGACGGGTGCTGACAGGTGGCTCGTTCCTGCTTAATCATTTAAGACCAAGGGCATGAAGGCTATAGTCTTACCATGTCATTTTCTAGCCATCACGGGCAAGTGCAACTAGAGACACCCTTTTTCTGTCCCTGAAAGCAGATGTATGAAATCTTTGTTGTTCACAATTGAAATATTAAAATAAGCACATTTATAATATAGGAAAGTTGTAGACTAAATTCCATACCAAGCTAAACTTGAGGCTACACTAAAGAAGCTATATGCATCACGCATACATGTAAGTGCATGTGTCATACATACATATATACACATATCTGGGGTGCCAAAAAATGTATACACATTTTAAGAGAATGTTATTATCTATGTATTACTTTTCAAACTTGAATTACGATAGCAATGTGTAGTATGACATTCGCTCAAAAGGTGGCGTTAATCAAATGCTAGTGTCACCACGAAAATGGCGGAAGCGCAGCTGTCACTTGAGAAGTGCAAGATCATTTTGAAGTGATATTTGAAATTTGAGAGCATTGTTTGAGTTTTCCCCACGTTCTCCTGACTTAACACCCCTTGACTTCTACCTGTGGGGACCTTAAAGGATGTGGTGTCCCACAGAAAACCAGCTACACTGGTGGTACTTCAGGAAGAAATTGGGACGGCGTGCGCAGCAATCCAAGTGGACACTTTGTTCAACGCTGCTGAAGCAGTCGTTCGCCGTAATCGGAAGTGTCTGGACACCGTTGGTGACCTCTATGGAGCACCTCTTGTCATTGCGGAAGTCACACGTGACTTGTATTCATTTTTGTTGTCAGTATATATCGAGTATTACAACTTTAATACAGTTTTTCCCTTCCTTAAAATGTGTACACACTTTTGACACGCTCTGTACAACACACACACACCACTTACTCAGTGCCTACTATAGAGCTAAATGCTCTATAGGCATCATCCCACTCACACAGCTTTTCAAGATATAATTTTCATTTTACAAAAAAGAAAAATGAGGCTAAGAATTTAGATCACACGCCTAAATTCACATACCTAGTCAGTGGTAGAACTGAGTCTTACACCAAGACCTAGTGACTGACAGTGGACCCTCAGAGGATGCAGAAGAACACAAAAGCTCTAAGGGAGAGAAAAGTCAGAGGTAGGGAAACGAACTGCTAATAGATGAGGCAGATGGCCCCTAGGAGGGGCTGGCAGGTGAGGACTAGCAGAGGCCCCATAACAGCAGAGTCCTGGAACTTCTGTTACAGCAGGTCTCTTCCAGACCTGATCACTGTCCAATTCTGGAATTGGAGGGGCCAACCCATTTCATTCGAAGGTTCCCATTAATAACTTTCCATGGGATTCCCTCTTTCTTCTAGCCATGAAATGTACTAATCCAAGTGCTTCCAGCCATGCACTGTACTAATCCAAGTGCTTCCAGCCAGCCATGCACTGTACTAATCCCAGGGCTCCTAGCCAGGCACTGTACTAATCCCAGGGCTCCTAGCCAGGCACTGTACTAATCCCAGGGCTCCTAGCCAGGCACTGTACTAATCCCAGGGCTCCTAGCCAGGCACTGTACTAATCCCAGGGCTCCTAGCCAGGCACTGTACTAATCC
>PVJL010001575.1:0-157545 GCA_004026885.1 Lyroderma lyra | reverse complement strand
CCAGGTTCTTCTAGCCATGCACTGTACTAATCCAGGTTCTTCTAGCCATGCACTGTACTAATGCAGGTTCTTCTAGTCATGGACTACTAATCCAAGTGTTCCTAGCCATAGACAGTACTAATCCAAGGGCTCCTAGCCATGGACTGTACTAACACAAGTACGTCCCCACTTCTCACAAACCAAAAAGCATAAACCTCAGGCACTGATGCCTCCCTGTGAGAATAATGACTATAAAGGATATTTTTTAATTGCAAAAATCGATTTAAAAGCAATAAACTAATAGCTAATCTTCCTTACTCATGAACAGCAATTCCCTGAAGACCTAGACTAGGAACAGTGCCAAACATAAAATAAGCTCTCAGTGAATAATGACTCATCGATTAACCTTGGTATTAATTGTCAGGATCAGAGAAATGGACTACATGACAGTTTATTTCAACAAGAATGAATATAGAATTACGTGAGAGAGAGAAACTTGCTTTGATTATTTCAAATAACCATGCTTAATGAACTAGTGTACTTTGAAACTCATCTGGAAACATGTCACTATAAGTAGTCAGTCCTGTTGTAGTCAAAGATCTTTTTTATAGGGACATCATAACATGATTTTTTAAACCACAAACAAGCTCTTGGTTTCTGGGAATATTTTTCTTTAACAACTGGACAGCTACTCACAAAAGAATGTTTTTTGTTAAGTTCAAGACCAGGAGGTCCAGCTTTTCAAGTTTCAAAAACACATGGGAACACCCCTCAGTTATCTCTGTTGAATGAGCATGCTGTCTAACCACCCCCACCTGATTCTACATTATTATGGCTGGACCAAGAAGCCTGGTTAGCTCGCCCACCTTGGTTTAAGTACTCCTTAGAGTCTCCCGTAGGAAAAGCGTTTGTTGCTGGTGAGAGGATGATAGCTAAAAGAAAGACTACCTTGATTTTGAGAAATTACAAGTTATCTCCTATGCTGGACACACACTTAGTAGAAATTTCTATGTAAAGTGTCTACTTCCTCTAGGCAGCAGGCATGGAGGGATCACACTTATTTTCACTACAGGTAGGAAGAGGTCACCGCCCCCTGCCCCCTGTTATTTATAGATCTTTTTGTAATGCTTAAGGATGACTACCTTAATACTATGAACATCAAGTGGTGTGTTTCAGTTTCTCAATGTGCTGCCCAGGCAGCAGATGTTCTTACACATGACCTCACTTAGGCCGACTGAACTTGAACGAGCAAATACAGTCACTTAAGCAAAAACACATTTTGTTCAATACTTCCATACTCTAGTTCTAATTTAAATATATACATATGAAAATCTTAAGCTTTTAAACTTTCAAGTTCATTTTCCTCAACTAGAACGTGGCAAAAACAAAAACCAGCCCCATTAGGTTGTCAAATTGTTCTTTATATAGACATTATATATAATTAGACAAATAAACTTAATGCATAAGAACACAGATAGTAAAACCATAAATTATTTAGCATAAATAATTTCAACCAAAGTGCCCTCCAAACATTGTGTAACACTCACTAAATGTCCAATTTGTGATCTGCCCACTACACAAACAAGAGGCTAAACAATGATTTAGTTCATGGTATTTCGTTCAGCTTTGCATGCAACATAGAAAAAGGTGACTTACCCTCTCCTTCGGTCATTACTGAACAAACAGGTCACACAAAAGGCAAAGTCACTGCTACTGGATTAGATCTCTTACCTGCCACCCTCATGTTTGGTTTCTCAGTCTTGGGCTCTTTTCTTTAAATCAGCTCCTAAAACCAAGAGAAAAGGCACACAGCATTAGGTCTAGAACGAGCTTTCGTCCTCAGACTGAGTTTGGTGCATGCATTAAATTAATTACGTAGGTGTACGACATTTCTAAGCATTCCATCAATATTGGCATCTAATAAAGAAGCTCGTCCTTGAGCCTGTCTCCTTCCTCCTGCCATAAAAGCCACTGAGAGGGTAGTCACACCTTACACTGTGTCCCCCAGCTCCCTAACTGAAAGACCACAGGAGGGAAAAACTTATCTTCTCACTCTCGGGGAGGCCGCATCTACAGGACCCTTGGCACATTTAGCTGTAGACTTTCATGAGTCTAAACTAATCACAGAATGGGGCCAGGATTTAGGTCTGCTGCCTCCTGCGCCAGGGCTCACGCCACTATAGGATGCCACCTCAGTTTTCATATGACATAATTCAGGTGTCACTAGAATAAGCACTTCTTGGGCTCCTCATTGTTAATACCAGGGTCCTCTTCATGTTTCCCATTTAAGTGTGTCCAATAATATATTTGGGAGTATACAGACTTAAAATGTTTAAGATTTCAACCATTCTCCTGGACGGTGTGTGTCATCCACCAATGAAGGAATCACTCTCTGATATGATGCTAATAACAAGCAATGCGTGCTGGAAAAATACCTGTGCAGGTGTACATGTACTTCCTGCCTAAGAAAGAACCCGAGAGATGTGAAAATTTTAAAAGCAAATGGAAAAACAAGTAGATGAGTTTGACAGGAACTTCATGCCCAAGTTTCTTATCTAGACAGCTACCATAGTCCGCTCTGTGGAACAAGAAAGGAATTCCAAGGAAATGTCTGATTCATGAATCCCATCCATCAAAAATACACCTTTACTTCAGACTACTTTCACACCGCTGTGTCCATTGAAGTCTGACCTAGAAATGAATATACAGACAGAAGGTTGCAAATAACAATAACAGCCCAGCCCAAAGGAAAGGAAGTGAGACTCGCTGTTTTCTTATTCACCAGTTGGGGTGGGCAGGGCTGGGGTGCATGCAAATGCTCCAGCTCTTAGGCTAACTTCCTTCCACTGCCCAATCTACCCTGAAGAAAACATCAGCAGCTGCATTAATACTGACCTGAGCACTACTGATGTCTGCCCCTTGGTTAGTTATCTGAACACCTTCAAAATAGCAGAAGTCAATATTCTCTCTCTGTTTAAACGCACGACTTAGCCACAGGCTTGGAAAATACCAAAAAGGAAACAAGAGATTCTGAAGTATCGGCAAACCCTCGCATAACAGCAGAGAAAGAAAATCCTGTTTTTCAAATGAAAACCCCAAGTGGTGATAAACTCGCTTCTGATGTCAAGCAAAAACGGACACTGTGTTTGAGGCACACGCTTGCCTTTCCTCCCAGCAAATACGCCCAAATGACTTTCCACTCTTCCCCGGTGTGGTCTCTGCAAGTGTGGTAAGCCTTTGGGAAGACACCTGCTGTTGTATTTCACTGTTTCCTTTACCTGCTGAGGAGGCCACCCCTGTACAATTAACGTCACGGCCTGCCACCCCTGTACAATTAACGTCACAGCCTGCCACACCTGTACAATTAAAGTCACAGCCTCACGTACCTGCCACCTGTCGGCACGGCCCAAGCAGCCTGCTTCTAACTGGATCGTTAACGAGACTGCAGTATCAGCACCTACAACCATCTCCCCGAATTCATGTGATTTCCATTACATTTCTCAGAGAATAACATTTAGTAGAATCTCCAGCATCAAATCTCATCCAATCTTAGTTACAACACACTTTTATTTAGTTTGCTGAAGAAGCAAATGGATGTTGCAAGAATATAAATCAAGTATACTTGTGAGCCAATCAAGGAGCATGTTATGTTTATCAGGCGCTGATTCCAAATGTCCTCCTCACCTGTCTTCTCAGGAGGACATTTAAAAACAAACAAACAAACAAAATCATTCCATATAATCACCTTAGGGGGCAAAAAAGCAAAACCTTAAGGGGATCTGGTATAAACCTGGGGCTGACCCTCCAACAGTCACGTGGAAGAGAAGAGACCTGGAGAAAATGAACCCAGCAATAAAAGGGGGGGTGCCTCTACTAGGAAGTCAGATCTTGAATGCAGAAGCAGCAAGAGAAAGAATTTATATTTTTCTTAGGAGCTCATTCAATGGTAACAACAGAGAAATCAGAGGAGCCATTTATCCAAACTAGGATCGTGGTGGTAGGGGAGCCTACTTTTAGGGGAGGTTACAACGAAGAACCCAAAACAACTTGAACAGTCTGTTTGTGAAATACATACAGGCCCCAATACCAAGTTGCAGTGTTTTAGATAAATGGCTGAACCAAACCGGGTCCCTACTACGCAAAGTGCACAATCACCTGCGAGTCCCCCATCCTGGGGGCCACGTGACGTCCCTGGGCAGTGAAACACGATTCAAGATAAATAAGTACGAGTGTGTGACCAGGCCTGACGCAGGGACCTAAGAAAGGGTCTCAGACTGACAAAATGGACTTCTCTGAATGTCCTGTCATTTGAACATTTCCTTTACCCAAAATACCGACTCTAGTCTAATTTTGGAAAGTTTTTGTTAAAACCAGGCCTGAATAACCAGGTACGGTCCCTGGAATCAATTCATTTCAGAAACAACCAATAAAAACACAGGTCAAGTGAGACTCTCACTTTTTCCCTTAAGAAGTGGACTCTGATTCATGTGAATGACAAAAACACCATTTTATATTAACAGATGCCATAAAAATCATCAGGGGCACACAGTTGAGCAACTCACACACATTCTTATGTAATCTTCCCAACAGCCTTCTAGTTGTCATGGGTATTAGGATGGCACTACAGATGAGGTTAAGGACCTCCAAGGTCACAGGAAGGGCAAATAAGCTGATCCCATAAACAAATCCCCTTCTTTTTCACCCCGCTGACATAGTGGGATCTAAGCAGCTCACTGACAAATGTCCAGGCCAATCAATCTGGCTTCTGCACGCTGCTGTGGGGACTGCCAAGGAGCCACTGACAGCTGGTCAAGATGACGAAACGTGTGTAAGAGCACCTCCCTCCGGGATGGAAAGGATACAAGAAAAAGAAGCACACCAACACACCCGATGAACATTTAACAGTAACAACAGTCACTTCATTCAATCAGAACACCATAAATTTCACTCCGTAAGTACAAAGAAGCTATCACTCACGTCAGTCCAACCTTGTCTCAGGCCAAATGCAATTTTAAATGAACCGACTTAACTTCGTATAATTCCAACGTTCATGTGAACCGGGACTTTTGGGGGGAAAAAAAGGCCAAGCCCAAGCAGATCAAGTGCACTCAGCCCCGGTACTAATTAACCCATGTGTCAACCTGGCTGGGTCATGGGGTGCCCAGATCTTTGGTTGAAAATTATTCTGGGTGTGCTGGTGAGGCCGTTTCTGGGCGAGGTTAACACTTGAGTAAAGCAGGTCACTCTCCCCAACATGTCTGGACGTCATCCGACATGGTGGGGGTCTGAACAGAACAAACAGGTTGAATAAGGGAGAGTTCACTCTATGATCTCTGAGCTGGGATATGGGTCCTTACCTCCCTTCAGATGTGCACGGAAACCGACACCATCAACCCACCTGGGTCTCAGGCTCGGTCTCGGAGTAGAACCTTACTATTGGCTGTCCTGGGTCTCCTGCCTGCCGACGGCAGAACCTCCCCTTCCCAGTCTGCACAACTGCGTGAGCCAGTTCCCTATGGTCACCTACCTACCTACCAATCTGTCCGTCTACCTATCATCTACCTTATCTATCATCTATTTATCAATCATCCATCTACCTAGCTATCATCTATCATCCATCCATCCTCTATATATCAATCATCTATCTTCCATCTATCACCTATTACCCATCCATGCATCTATCCATCTCTCATCTATCATCTTTCTGTCTGTCATTGGTCTGTTCCTCGGAAGAACCCAGACTAATACAGGCGCCTCCCCCTCAAAATCAGACTGTAAGAGATTCAATTTGCAGTCCCAGAGCAGTAGGAGAGAGATAAAAATTGTATGATGCAACTCTGTCACGAGGCTATTCTGATTTTACATGTGCAAACAAAAATACGTTATTTAAAAAACTATTTGCAAAAATGCCTGCATTTATGTGAACAACACAGACCAAGTGCGGGCAAACCTCTTTTGTTCCGGCCTAGATGGTAAACACGAGGCTGTCCAGAAAGAGTCCAGCCACGTAACAGGAAACTAGAGGCCTGTATGGCCGGATCTCTTTCCGGGCAGCTCTAGTGTTGGAGGCTTTGCAGACCACAGCTTCTCTCCAGCAACTACTGCGCTCTGTATCACAGCTAGAAAGCAGTCACAGACAATTCATAAACAAAGGGACCCAGCTGTGTTGTAACTAAACTTTATAATATGGTCCTGAAATTTAAATTTCATAAAATGTTCATATTACAAAATACCCTTCTTCCTTTGAATTTTGTTTCCAACCAGGTAAAAACCAATCTTGGCTATGGGTCATATAGAGCCGATGCGTTGCCATGTGTCACCCCAAGACAGAGGAATAAAAAGTCAAAATTTAAATGTACAAGTGTTTTTAAAACAGTAATAAATTTTGCTGACCACACTAATAATTCCGGCATTTCTTGCTGGGCTCTTTGCAGGATACACAGTTCCTACGAAGCTTCTAGAAGAACGACTTAGAAGCACTACTGCAGCAGCAGGACAACCCCAAATTCTGTGTTCCATGCGTGTTCATTACACATTTGCACCATCAAACGCTCTCTATGAAGCAGATACTCCATAAGGAACAATGTAAGAGTTTGTCTGCAGAAGGGAAGAGTACACCCTTCAATGCAGCGAAGACAGGACTACGGGGCTGTCCGGAAAGGAATTCCAGCCGTAGTCGATGCAACGAGAACAGGCACATGGCTGGATGCATTCTAGACAGCCCTCGGACATCTACAAGCTATCCAAAGTGATCGCAGGGGACGCTAAAAGAGGGATAAAAATGGCTTATTACATGCCATTTCATTAACTGTAAAAGTACACCGGTGAGGAGTGTCTTTTCTTCATGTAGGTGTTTAATGAGTTTGGGGATGGGGTTAAAAAAGGGAGGGGAGGTGGGTGATGGTGCCTCTGATATTTTAACTTGCAAAATTCCTGCAAAATTCCAACTATTTATCTTTCAAAAACCTTTTCTAAAAATAAAAAGTGATCCCTCTAGTAGATGAGACTGCTATCAAGTACCCCGTCTCACCCAGAGCTACAGCACACAGGCATCTTACTGGGCTGAATACACTTTGAAATAACAAAATGAAGAGGGGTGAGAAGGTGGAATTCATTAAAAGAATCTTAACATTTAGAAAAACTCAGTATGAGCTGCTTTCACTGTGAAAAGTAGTGTGAATTTAATAAAATTTGGTGTTAACACAAAATGTGCAACAGAAAAACCCAGTTACTAACTTGGGAAAGCATTTTAGTGTTAGTAAAAAAAAAAAAAAACGATACTGAATCCTAGAAAATGAAATTTGGCAACGGCTGTTTTAACACACACGTATCACACACCTTTCAAAAGTATGACCTGGTAACAATGAAAGGGAAATGTGTTAAATGACGACCGAACAACTAGAAAGCTATCCTAGCTTTTTAAATCACCAAACTAATCTTACATTTGAAAAGGAGCAAAAAAAAATTTTTTTTAAATTTGGGAAGTGGGAGAGGTAAACCTGTATGAATCCTATAATGCCAAGAATAACCACTTTTTCAAAGAAAAAAAAAAAAAAATCAAAGCATAGTCTTCAAAAAGGTGAGCTGGGGGTTCCTGGTGGTGTAGTGGCTGGGCTTCCGCACTCCCAACGGTACGGCCTGGGTTCGATTCCCAGTCAGGGAACTACGCACCCCAGACTCCCACCCTGAAAAGGTGAGATGCCAAAGCAAGACCAAAAACTGTTAAAGAAAAAAAGGGGGCGGGGCTCCACAGAACCAACACATAAATCTTTCAGAATAAAATCTGAATGTTCTATTGAAGACCTTGGGGAGGGAGGGACAGGGATGATCTATGCCTGGATTTTTAAATTACCCAAACTAGTATCACATGGCTTCTTTTTTGTTTTCTTAACAGCACCATATTGAAATTCCATTAAAAGAGGGTGAATGTCTGAAAGTGGCTAAGAAACAGAAATGGGCTTAAAAAGTATGCAATGGAAAGTCACAAAGGAGCCGGAAGGCAGTTTTAACGCCCCTCCCCTCCCCCAACCCCCGGCACACAGAACGGTGACCAATGCTGGATGTAGAGCCTCCGGGGATGACCCTGGGTGGACTCAGCTTGCCTCCACAGTCCACCGCCCACTGCGCTGTGTACTTGACTTTGAGTCGGCTCCGAGCCCTGGCGACGCTGTGAATGAGTGATGTCCAGGATGTCCTGACCCCAACAGCCCTGCTCAGCACTCCTTGACTCATGCCTACGGCCTCTTTTATGGAGTCAAGGCACCCCACCCTCAGTCCTCGTCTCCTGCTGCCTTCTATCTTCCTGTCTTTTTCAGGGAGCCCCGCCTTCTCACGACGTGCCCAAGTCTGACAGCTGGGGTTCTGTCATGTTTGCCTCCAGCGATGTCTCAGGCATTTGCTCTAGGACCCACTTGTTTTTGCAGCAGCCCAGGGGACCCCCAGAGCTCGACTCCAACGCGATGGATCGATGTTTTTCCTTCCTCGCTGTCCACCTAGTCACTGGGAAGATGAGGATGGGGGTCATAGCTACGCCTTGTTTTTTCTTTCTGGTTCTCCTGGCAGTGAATGGAGAGAGTAACATTTTAGAATACTTCCTTCCGATCTACAGCACTGGCTAACACTCTGCCCTTGTAAGAATAAAAAAACGACAAAGTATAACTATTAATACCAACTTATCCCTCTGGTTAAAACCCAGTGAGCAAAGGGGCCCTGCTAAATCGTGTAAGCTCCCGGCCTAGGCCAACCCTGCCCCACTCCGTCTCAGTGGAGAGAGAAGTAACCGTTACACAAAAGTGTTCACGGCCCAAACTTTTCGGCAAGAGAGGGCTGACTGAGCCACCTGCCAGCCAGAGGAAGGGCCAGGTCCTGGGGCTGCAGTCTGAGCCACCAGCAGCGATGACAGGTGGAGAAGACATGGCGTCCCCAGTCCTGCAGTGACGGGGCTCTTTCAGGCTGGCCGTCTGGGGGAGGCAGAAGGAAGTGGTGTGAAGGAACTGACGTGGGGTGGAGGTGAAGGGGTGGGGGCAGGTGAAGAGGGGCAGCTCTGGATCGGCGCAGAGCCCACGAGGAAGCAGGTCGGCTGTGGGCGACAGCCTGGAACGCTCATGTGTAGCAGGAAGCGGAGGGCCTGGTGGTCTGTGGCCACTGGATGATTCTCTCTAGACAAGCTCGGAAATCGCCACCTGGAACTTAATTCAAGGTGTCCGCGTCCCTCCAGGAACACCAGCCTTTTGCTGGCTCTGCCCAAGAGTTGTTAACGATGGGCCTCTCCTGCCTCTTTTACCCTCAGGCCTGCTGAAGTTTAATCCAGGACACTGCCCAGCAAAATGGCAGGGCGGCCTGCTCCGTTACAGCTCGCAACTATCGATTCAACAGCCGTCATCTAAACTTCGTAAATCCTACACTTGGCCATCTAGGACGAGAAAGAAAGATGGATGGCTAGACAGAAATAAATAAATGGTATTGAGAACAATGGCAAAAATAAAATAAATGTGTTGTAACTATAGGAAGTTAAACATAAATCAGGTAAAAGAAGTATCCAGTTCATACATGGCTACCAAAGGAGATTAGGGAGAGGCACAATTTTACACCCAGGGTCTCTTTGTCTCATGTAACTATTTGACATTGTATCAGGTGAGAAGTTACAGGTTCCTGTTCTGAGTGAATGTTTAAAAATTCCCCTACATATCCTCTGCACTTACTGCCTTTAAATTAGTCCGCAGAATTTAAATGCAAGAGGGCGGATGTGGTTCTGTCAGTCAGACCTTCTATGTGAAGACAGTTCCATCTGCCCAAGTCCCTGGATAGCTCACCAATTCTCCCCACAAACAAACAAACAAAAATGAACACTGAATGCAAGTTAGCAGCCATTTGTAAAACATAGTAGTAGGAAGCTTCTGATGCAAAATTTTCTGAATTAAAATCTTCAATTTTATGGACCACAGTTCCTTCAAAACACATTTGAAGATCACTTAACTGCAGATGATGATATCGAAAGGTAAGGAATACCCAGAACAAGTAAATTCAGAGACAGGAAGCAGACTAGTGGTTGCCGGGGATTGGAGGATGTGGTGAAGAAAATGTAGCACTAAACAGAGGTGACGTTTACATGACTCTATGAATGCACTAAATGTCACTGTAAAATGGCACTTTAAAATGGCAAATTTTATGTTACATGAATTACATTTTTTTTAAAAGAAAAGGAAATTGAAAAGAAAAAACTCACCAGAGTGAACCAGAAAATCAGGAACAGCAGATAAAAAAATTAATTAGACTATTATAGAAATAAGGAAAATGGAGTAACACAGAACAGTTTCAATGAAACCAAACAAGCCCATGAAGAAGAGAATGAAATACTGGTGGGGTAATTTCCTCCTCCGAGAGCAAGCCAGCTGACTGTATTTCAGAAGCAGAATAAAAATCATAAAGCCTTTTAGAGTTTCAAGATCTTGGGAATCTTGTCCCATCTCCCCAGTTAGATGTAAAAAACAAGGCACTGCATGATATTAGATAATCTGTAATAAAATGCAGAACTACTGTTTAAAACCCAGATGATCTGATCCCAAGGCCAAGAACCCTCTGGACTAAATGCGAGACAAATGTCATTACTGTACTAACCTCTAAGCTAGGCGGATTTGGGGGAGAACTAAGACCAAAATCTTTAGCTTCTTGAAAAAAGGAGAGGGGGAGGGGAAGGGGGGGGAGAAAGAGAAACAGACTGACTAGTTGACTTACTGCCTCAGAGAAAAGTAAAGTAGCTTCGTGAGGCCCAGGCTTAGTCATAGTATCCACACTTATAATAATTACTGGCACAGAGTGGACACTCTCACATGTTTAAATGAATATAACTCTTTTTGAATAATGAGATTCATGATTTAAGACCTACAGCTGTGGTTAAAAAATATGTAAGGCTCTTATGATTCCCAACAGGGGATAGCACTTTTTTGACATGTAACAGTCTCTTAGCCCTTTGACCCACGCTCCAATGACCTTTTCCTTTTTTAAGGTAGCTTCGAAAATTGAAAAGATCCACTAGTTGGCAATGCTCAAGGTAGCAGTCCATATTACAATTTTGTAATGAAACATGAAGTTTATTTCGAAAGTTGCTTTTTACCCAGTGGTGCTAAGTCTTATTTTTAATTCCCTTTTAAAAGAAGCCCTCCTACACTGGGAATCTTGGGGAGCCTGAGTCCTTTTCAAAAAGTTTACATGGTGACCAATGATTATTAGAATTTGTGGGATGATCACATTGTAATTTATAAAAATGTGAACTCACTCTACTGTATACCTGAAACTAATATTACCAATGTAAGATTGTATACCAACTATACTTCGAAAAAAATAAATAAAACGCCCCATTTGTGGGTAATTCTGGAAGGTCCTCAGGCTGAGCATCGCTTCATTGAACTCTTATTGCTTACTCTCAAGGAAAGCTAGTCTTCAATGAGCCGAGAAAATGTTCCACAGAATTTGTGAGACAAAGTTTCTAACACCTGTGTAAAACCGAAAACCCACACCAGACTTCATTAGTAAACAGAGCCCTCAAGAGATGGGCTGTTTTTAAAAGACGTACGTGACCAAAGCTGGCCGGGATTCTGCCAATTTCCTGTTGAATGGTGTAAGTTACTAACTTTGATTTTTTAAGTTAAATGGAGAGCCCGCTGCAGGCAGTGGTGCACTGTACGAATGCAGTCGCGTGCTTAAGGACAGGCTGTTCTGAGAGGTGCAGTGTTGCCCATCTGTCCTGTGATCAGAGCGTACTCACACAAGCCCAGGTGGTCCAGCCAACTACACACCTAGATTATAGGGTTGAGGCTATTATTGCCACAAGCCCGTGCAGTATGTTACTGTACACAACAAATGAAGCACAAGAGAAAATGATACAATCAAGAGATGAGGTGCATGGGGTTGCTGCATGCATAGTATGGCATACTGTTTTACAGCAAACTTTTTTTATAAGCAAAAAAGTGCACTGAATAATGATGAAAAGCATAGGACGGTAAATACGTATACCAGTAACAGTTGTTATCACTATCCAGTATTATATACTAAACATATATTTGACCCTTAAACAACACAGGTTTGAACTGCAAGGCTCCTCTTACATGTGGATTTTTTTTTTTTCAATAAGTATAGTCGGCTCTTTGAATTTGGGTACTCAACCGACTGTGCATAGAAAACAGCATACGCCTAAGTACAGAGGCTATCCGCAGTTGCGAATCGGCAGTTACAAATCCAAAGTTGGGAAGCAGCGGTGAGGAAACCGAAGTTGGGAATGCGAAAATAGTTTTCCATCTGGCCCAATCTGCAGCTACAAAAGGCAACGGCGGCGTCAAGACTTAGACGTGGATTTTCGACAGCCCGCGAGTCGGAGCCCCTAACCCCCATGGTTCCAGGGTCACCTGTGTGCCCCCCACTTTTACACAACTGGCAGTGTGGGTCTGTTGACACCAGCATCACCTCAGACACGTGAGTAACGCGTGACACCGTGACCTCACCGGTGACAGGAACATTTCGGCTCCATTACAATCTGACTAAAAAGCCAGAGTGCCAGGACAGCACGAGTGCCCCAAGGGTTCCAGGCGTCCCGGGTCCACTGTCAGCATCAACCTTCACGTAACCTCTAAGCGAGTTCACATTTTCTCTGTAAAATTGGGGAAGACGCATAAAAGGACCTACTCTTTGGGCTGTGAGCCACCAACGTGGCTGTGAAAGCACTTGGCACGGTGCCTCGTCACCTAATCCCGAATCACTGTAGCCGTGCATTTTTCTGAGTGCATGAAAAGGAACAAAGACAAGGCTCTGTCGACTGGACAGCAGCTGTTGTATTATCAGAAAAAAATAGTAAAGGTGGATAATTAAAACAGAAAACAATCCGAGCCGTGTATCTCCACAGCAACCCGTCAACCCGCCACTGCGTTTTAGCTCTGGGGTCACTCACGCTTCCCTACGGCAGAGACTGTGGGGACAGTAAACAAACGCGGGGGAAAAAGCAAAACGAACGCGCGGCGGCGCCTTCGCCAGTGAGCCCACCACGAAGGCGCCGGGGAGGCGTGAACGTTAAAGGGACCCCCAGTTCGGGAGACGCGAAAGGAAACTTGACGAGTGAGCCGAGCCGGCCCTCCACCGAGTTCAGGCGGACCCGCAGCCTCACCCCCGCCTCCTGGGGGCGCTCGGCCCGCGCGTCCCACCCGAAGCCGCCGCGGGAGACCCGCGCGTCCCACCTGGAGCCGCGCCGCCCCGCCCTCCGCGGACCCCGGGCAGGGGGACACCTGGCGGGAGGGGGACACCTGGCGGGAGGGGCCCCCGCGTTCCACCCGGAGCAGCACCGCCCCGCCCTCCGCGGAGCCCCGGCAGGGGGACACCTGGTGGGAGAGGCCCGCGCGTCCCACCCGGAGCCGCCGCGGGGCCCGGGCAGGGGGACACCTGGCGGGAGGGGACCGCACGCGAGGACCCTGCCCGGCCGAGCGCGCCATTCCCGCGGCGGGACACGCCACGGCCACCCAGGTGCGCCCCGGAGCGGTCCTCGCGCGGAGCGGAGGACGCAGGGGAAGGTGGGTGCCCGGCTCCCACCCCCGGCCTCCCTCCATCCCTCTCGCCCTTGGCCATGCCCCGTGCGCCTCCCCGACCGTCTCACCGGCCTCCCGCCCGCCTCTGAGCCAGGCTCGCCTGCCTTCCGGCCTCCCCGCGCTCAGTCCCGCCGGAGGCCGACGGGGACCGCCGCCGCCTGTGAGCTGCTCGGCTTCCTTCCGAGCTCCTCCGGCTTCCCCGCACCCCCGCCCGTGGCCTGGAGGAAGCCAGCTCGCCGCCGGGCCTCCTCCCCGCGTCCCCGCCGCGACCAATGGGCCCCCGCCGCCGGGGAGCCGCGCCCGCCCCCTGGCGGTGGAGGACCGAGCGGGCGGGCCGGGGAGGGCAGGGCCCGTGAACCGACGGAGGCGTGTGCGGTCGTTCCGGTCCGCCGCCCCAAGGCCGGGCGCTGCGCAGTCCGGGCGTGCCACGTGGGCGCCTCGGTGGCTGCGGGGCTGCAGCCAGGGCGCCGGCCAGATGTGTCAGGCCCTCCTCCTTCCGCTCACACACACTCTCCTAATCCTCCCCGTAGGCCAGAGATTGAAAAATGACCGGTCCCGTTCTAGAGAGACCCACCAGCCAGGACGGCGTGGAGATGGTCATGGCAATCTAGCACATCAGTCAGTTCCTTCTTTTTTTCTTTTTTTTTTTTAATTTTTTAATCCAAATTTTTATTTGTTTCTATTCAGGTACTTTTTTTAAATTCATTTTTATTGTTAGACTTATTGGGGTGACATCTGTTAGCAAGGACTACACAGGTTTCAGGTATACAATTCTACAGTGCACTGTCCTTCTTGACTCCTTAAAAGCTAGCTAACCTATCCTGAAAATACTGCCTGGTCGGAGCACTAGAACGCTGGCGACCGGAAATGTTTGACCCAAGGAGAAAGTAGTGCTTGTTATTTTGCACCCCATTTTCTTTATTATTTAGCAACACAACAGAAATGTTTTTCTCCTCAACATACATTCTTTTCATGATTTAATCAATCCAAACCTCACTGCAGAGACCCTGAGCTGAGAACACAGAATTGTTTCATAATCCATATCCATATTGCAGAATAATAATTTCACTATTAACTGTTACTAAGAATTTCAGGACAATGCGTGGTTGTAGAAATCAAATTGCATTAAAGAATAGGTTTCGATGGTAGTACGTGATCTACCAAGTTGTAGCTTTTCCTCTAGAAATGGAAAACACGGAACCCAAAAAGTGAGTAGGGATTCTGGAGTTTGTGTTCCAAGGTGGTGGGTGGTGGCAGGACGCTTGGGTCTGACCCACCCAATGTCCTATAAGTGATGCTGTGTGACTCCTGGGCTCTGCAGCTTCTATTTCACTGTCTTGGGATCCAGTCATGTAAAGAAACTCGGGCTAGGCTCCTGGATAAGAAGAAACTACAGGGAGAGAGAAAGAGAGACCCAGTTAGTAAGAAAGCATTCCACCTCCTCACCAGCTGTGTGAATGAACCTTCCAAATTCTAGCCCCAGCTAAGTGCCTAACTGAATTCACCCCATGAGTGACCCCAGATAATAATAAGTAGGGACTATCCACTTAAGACCAGCCAGCCCGTAGAATCTTGAGAAATAATCGTTTACTGTTCTAAGTTGCTGTTTTGTGGTAGCTCTTGATAGAGCAGCAGATAACTGAAACCTGGAGGAAAAGATTTGGGAGGGATGGGAAGCTGACCAGTTCTGGCAGTAGGGGGGAGAGTTACTTTAAGATAATAAAGCATATCTATATTGGATTATAAAGTCAAACCTGTAGAGAGGTGGTCAGAAACACACCAACTTCAAAAAAAATAGCAGGGAGAAAACAGGTAGAAAAATAAAAACAAGACTAAAAGTGTCGAATTTGATACCTGTTCTGGATTAAATGCCACATCCAGGTGCGTTTTAAAAGGTATTGTTCAGAATGTTCACAGAAATGTGCATACCGAATTCTCAGACTTCATCCAGCCCGTTGGTGTAAGCCACAGACACCAGCCCCCTTCCTGCCAAGCTGAGTCAGTCATCAGTGGAGCCAAGGTGAACCCTAGCTGTCCATGTAGATTCCAACGTTCCCAGCTTCTCTGTTTTGCAACCTGTGTTGGCCTCCTGAGCTGCCGGACCTCTGCCTAAAGGCCTCACCCTCAAATCCCCTCTGCCTTTCTGCTCATCCTGTTTTTGCCCGAGAGAAGCTGAATGCCCAGGTCCATAGCCCAGGCCTATCCCTACTCTTCCTGTCCTTTATGTGGTAGTCCTGACCTTTGTCTTACGTTACCAAAGTTTTTGCAGCATGTGTAATGGTTTATCAAGGAAAGACCTAGTGATGTCTAAGCTAATTACCTGCAGTCAGACTAAAGGATGCAGTAAAGGTGTGGTGACCTCGATACTACCTATATAGTAATCGGTACCTTGAAGAGCAGGGTGTACAAGGACAATGTGTACAGGAGTACCATCTGCGGAAGAGAAGGCTAGTAGTTATGGTGAAGGACTAGGTCTTTAGAGGAAAAATACTCCTCATGCCCTTCAGAGCTGGCACCCCCAAAGCAGCTTTGGGACCAGTTGGGGGTTCTCAGTTTCAGGGTCACCATGACCCATTTTCACTTGCTATTGTGAGGTACAGCTGCAAACATAAACTTTTGTATGTGTTAATAGTTGGGTTTGTTTTAGTTTTTAGGAACCTGTAAGGGCAAAATAGTGTAGTTTGTAAAGCTAGAATGCCGGTGTATTTCGTGGCACATTTGATGCATTTACCATGTTAACATGAATTTTATCATTTTAACCGTTTAGTAACACTGAGCATATGTACACTGTCGTGCAACCCACGCTACCCTCCTCCATCACCAGCACTCTTTTCATCTTGAGAAACTGAAACTGAACCCGTTAAACAGTAACCCTGTCCCTCCAGCCATAGCAATACCATTCCACTTTCTGTTTCTATGAATTTAACTACTTTAGATATCCCCTATAAGCAAAATAATATAGTACTTTCAAAAGCTGGAATGCCCAGACTTCATGACACCATCCCCCATATTTGATAGATAAGCAACACGGTCTGTGCAAATAAGTGGTTTAATTTACAATGAAACACATGTAAAATACAATGAAATAATACATTACCAAAGTATCTTTGCATAAAGAAGGACTGTAGTTTTCTTTCCATCTATCACTACTTTTCTAGCAACATACAAGAAAATTCTACATACTATAAAAAAATTGGATTTTTTCTCAACAGTATCTTTTTTATTCTGTTTTGGATTAGGTCTTTTAATAGATCTTTCAGTGTGGGAAAATTTGGCATTTTTGTCTTTGTTATAAATCACATTAAGTGATATACGCTATATGGTAACCCACATCTAAAATATATATTGGACTTATGCCTACAGAAAATCTTCCCTTTCCCTGAAATTATATGCAAGTGTATATTAGAAACAATTATTAAGATTACTAGTGGTTTCTTTAGAAGAATAGTTTATTTTCTGTCTTATACAATATTACCTCCTAGAAATATCTCTGACTCAGAAGCATAATCGAAAAAATACTTTTTTGAAGTCTTTTATGGTAACGTTACCTGTCCCATAATGCCAAACAAACATATAGAAAACGTGAATCAGCCTAAAACACACACACACACACACACACACACACACATCCTTACATATATATAATATACACATAGTCTATAAGGTATTTTAAAATATATATTTATTAGACCTTGGGAGAGAATATTTTATATTTTACTATCACAGAACAAATGGGAAAATGGGACTACACCCCCAACATTCAAATAATTCTAATAAATGAATGAATAAGCCTCCCATTAAGTCATCTAAAAACACTTCTTTCCACGTGCCATTAAAAAAAAAAAAAAATCCCCACTGGAACTCTCTTAAGAGGAGGCCACCGAATGAAGTTTTTGTCGTCCTGAAACGTAATTGCCTCAGTTTGTAACTCCAATTCTTGACTGAGAACTGACTGTGGCACCCGTTTGTCTAAGCACAGAAGGGTTCACTGACATTGTGGTATTAAACATTAGGATCTCCAGTTACGTTAAACTGAAATGCATTGTCTGCTTTGAAAGGCAAAGCAGTAGGAATATAGGTAATACAATATTATCCAATTGTTAGTACTTGATAAAGACCTGTTCTCTGGTGGATTTCATGGTCACTAAAGATAATTCAGCAACATCCCAGGAGGCCAGAATCCTATGTGGTCACAGCTGGTCTAAGAAATATACAAGCAGCAAAACAAACCTAAGAAAGCAAAATAGAACTGACTCCAGGCGTTAGTGCCATCTTTGAGTGCTCTTTCCATATAGGTTCCTAGACAGCCTTAAATTTGTTGAACCTTTTCACTAATATTGCTAATTTCAGTATCGCCTGTCCAAGGAATTAGGCGGAAACACTGAAATTCCAGAAAACACCTTTGACGTTCAGCCCCAGAGGCTGAATGATTTGTACAAGGCTGTGTGTGCCAAATACCTTTCCTTGACACACCTGGATAGGGGAGTGAGATCGACCTACCTATCCAAACGTGTTTCATGGACTGTATTTTCAAGATTCCAGTTCCTCCACTCCTGTCCCCCAAAAAGTACTGTGTCTGAGTTGTTCTGACCTTGTATCCTGGTCAGATATGAAAAAGGGTACTTAGGTGCTAAGCTGTTCATTTTTTTGCACTTTTATTTTGAAACATTTCTTGCAGAACTGCTTTGGCCTCCCTGAGGTTTGGTACATATTTTTAAGTGTAATTTATTTACCCAGAGAAGTTCTGCTCAAATACAGCATCTGGGATTTTGCAGAGTTCTATCCAATAGTCAAATTTTCCATCTCTATTCATGAAGCAACAGCCAGGGAAATTGCTCACTTTACAAAACCAGGAGTAGGCAATTTAACCTTCAGTTTCCATAGATTCCAAAATAATGTCATTTTCCCAAATTCCTCTTCTCTACACTCCCACTGGGACACCCCTCCTTGACCCGGGGTTGTTTAGCTCATCCAAAGGCCTGAGGTGGGAGAGTCAGGTAGGATTTGGAGTCAGGCTGAAGAATTTAGATCCCAGCTCTATCTGTTACAGTGGCTAAGTGGCCTCAGGCTACTTGCTTAGCCCCTCCCAGCCAGGTTCCTCCCCATCAGTGGGAACCATAACAATTCCCTCACAGTTTGGGAGTTTTGGTTTGTTTTTCTTTAGTAGTGGAGAACATTTAGTGCAGTTTTGAGTGCAGAAGACGAAGCTCTTTTGCTATATATGGTCCCAGAGAATTCTTAAATGCCCTCACCCACTTACACCTGATCTGCACGCAAACCTCTGGTGAGGTATCAGTTCAGGTTACTGTTACCGGAAAATGGGGTGTCCTTGTCGACAAGATGTCCAGGTTCTTGGTTTCTCAAGCAAGGAATTGAACGAGACACACACAAAAGTCTAGCGGTGAAACAAAGAGATAGTTTATTGAAAAGAAAGTATACTCCAAAGAGGTAGGAGCAGGCTCGAGCAAGGAGAGTAGCTCAAGAGCCCCAATCAACGAGGCTTTGGTCCTTTTATCCTCTTCTCAGTCTTCAGGGGAGACCCCTGTGGGTGTGGGGCCTCTTGATTGACAAGTCTGATTTACAAGGGGCCTATTACATAACGCCTTCTGATTGCACATGCCCTTTCCCAGAGTTCAGTCTGTTGCAATGATATTAATGAACTTCCGGGCATATGCATGGCATTACAATGATGGTATAATGAGGCCCAGGTGAGATGAAGTTCATTGTAACTCTCACTGCGTAGGCGTTAGGAACTGGCCCAAACTGATGGGCTTCTTGGGCCCTCCAACCTCCCTGTATTTGCCTGGAACTTCCTCCTGTGGCTGCGTAGCCTGAGGCAGTGATTACTAATGAAAGGGTGGTATCAAGGCGGGGACTATTCCAGCAGGGCAAGTCTCATGGGAGGGGTCCTGAGATTTCCCTACTCTATCTGCCTTCCTCACATTCTCTTGAGAGACATGATCCCCACAAATCTTTATGGGAAGCTGAGGGGCTGGAGGTCTCACTTTCTGTATCTGCTTCCTGCTGAAGATGGTCTTTGTCGCTACCTATTGGGGTCCCATGGAGCTCTCACCCTCTCGATCTAAGCGGGGGTGGGGTCTTCAGATCCGCCATGTTGACTTCTTTGTCAAGATGGGCTGGAAGCCTTGTTGGGGTACCACTAGTATCCTGATGGTTTCTAGATTAGGAGAAATTAATTCAGTTAGTACTTTAAAGGCATTGATCAGAGAAATGGGTTTTAAAGCCCTTGTCACTAGGTGGTTTCAGGATGGAAAGTCCGTTGCCCTGGGTGAGGAGCCAGAGAAAATTGATAAGGAGAGCGATTAAGATTTTGGACTAGGAAAAAGGTGAACCTGAGAGCTAGAGAACAAGGAAAAGGGGTCATTAGTGAAGTGGGGGGACGGCTGCTCTGTTTGGCCCATATCGCTACCAGTTGTCCTGGAACTTTGCATGGTCGTCCTTTAGTATTCCCTAAAACTCTCAGCACTCATTTCTGATGGGCTTTGTTGTCCACTTGTTTTCTGTGCTACCCTTTGCATGTAGCCTGAGCCAGTTTGCAGGAGTGAACACCTCGTGCCTCCTCAGCCCCTTTGCCACTGTCCAGCCCAGCAGAACTGTCTCCATCACCAGCACTGTACCTCCTAGGTGCTCCCGTTCATCCCGGCCTTTTTTCCCAGGAGCCTGGAGGCCACGTGGCTTATCCATAACTGTCTGTACCTGCCTCTTACCCGGAACTGCTTTCTCTCTCAAATCCTCAGCTCATGCACCACATCCTCTCCCTGCTTCTCAGTTCCGTAACCCCTCCCATTTGTTTTTGCTGTTGTTGTTCAGTCATATCCTATCTCTCTTGGAGCCTCTGCTATGTGGGGGGTCATTTTGCCTCCCAAAGGGTTTAACATTTAATTTCATTTGAGAGGTTTCTCTCTTGGCATCTTAATGCATTTTCTGAGTCAGAGACAGACTGTTCCTTACATCAAAGTAGTGTCCATTACACAAAATGTTTCCCCAAATGTTTATTGCATGAAAAAATCAATTTGGTCTATTGGATAACTTGGAGTCCCCTGAGATATTTTAAACACATTGCACTTTCAAGAGAATATACACCTTCTGGCAACCACTAACTCATCCATCTCTGTAATTTTATCATGTTAAGAATGTCATATAAACAGAATTGTACAGTATGTAACATTTTGGGATTGGCTTTTTGCACCCAGCATAATCACCTTGAGAGTCACCTATTCTTGTCCTCAAGGATAAAGGTGGGGGTGGGACCCAAAAGGAGGTCGGTGTGGTCATCAAAGGGCAATTTGAGGGGTCCCTATGGTAACAGAATAGTAGTTCTGTATCTTGACTGTTAGGGCGGATACAGGAACCAACACAGGTGATCAGGTTACATACACTAAATACACACGCACACACACATGCGCGCGCGCACACACACACACACACACGCACACACACACACACACGCGCGCGCACACACACGCACAGGTATGATTAAGTCGTCGGACTCTATTTCAGTAACCCGGGTGTGACATTGCACTATGGTTTTGCATTATGTTACCATTTGAGGAAATTGGATAAAGGGTACGTGGAATCTCTCCCTCTCTCTGCTTTCTTATCGACTACATGTGAATCTACAATGATCTCAAAAGAAAAAGTTTTAGAAGACGCATGTGGCATTTTTTACTAAGACAGCATTCTTGGGAGTCGTGTCATTTGGATGTCAGTTTTTAAAAGAGCGTATGGGATTTTGCACCTACTATCTTAAAGCATTCAAGTAGCATGTGTATCTTGTGCAAGGAGCCTGGGGCCAATGTTTCTTTAGCTTCTAAAGACAAAAACAGTTCTATCATATTGTCACACACAGATGTAATGGAAACTCATTTCCACAAACAACCCAAAGGAATGACAGACATACTGGTTTCCTAGAGCCGCCCGTAACAAGTGACCACCACGGAGATGGCTTAAACAACAGAAACTCACTCCTTCACTGTTCTGGAGGCCAGAATTCTGGAAGCCAGGTGTCAGCAGGGCTCTAGGGGAGGGTCATCCTTCCGTCTTCCAGTTTCCGGTGGCTCCACGGGATGTGTCACTCCAATCAATGTGTCTGTCCTCACCTGTCTCCTTGTCACTTTGTGTCACTTTGTGTTTATAAGGACACTTGTCACTGGACAATAGAGTGTGATTTCATCTCAAGATCTTTAATTCACTTGCATCTACAAAGAACCTTCTTCCAAATCAGGTCACCTTCACAAATTTCAGGAGTTAAGATGGGGCCATATCTTTTGGGGGCACCATGCAGCCTACTACAATGAGCGATAATTAACTCACCCATTCATTCTTTTGAGAAATAACCTTGAGCTCCTAATAAGGACACAATACGATCCTGGGAAAGATAATCCAGGCACCATGGCATCTATAAATAACTTGTAATCACACTGGGGGGAAAATACATGTCAAAGCTTAATGACAAGAGATACAAGTGATGCACAAATACAAGTGAGGACAGGGGTCAAGTGCAGGAGAGCTGAGAAAACCAGTCCTTTGGAAACTAGCTTTAGCTAGATTGCTCATGGGCTTTGTGAAAGGAAAAAAATAGCTGGAGATGGGCCTTACAGGGTGGTGGGTCTCATTTCAGGCTTGAGGAGTAGTGTAGGCCAAGGCATCGTGGTACAAACGACCACCCGCCCTAACGCACACGTGCAGGAAATACCCCTGCCGGGCTGGGGGCTGACAGTGAGATACAGGCAGGGAATGTCAGCATGACTATAACCGGAAGTTTCAGGTAAAGGAGAGCAATGGGATGTTTGTCGACAGAGGGTGGCACTGACGGTGTGTGTCTGTGGGACTCTTTCAGGGAGATCAGCTGCGGAGCTCTGGCGTGGAGCGGGCAAGAAGTGAGGAAGTTCTGAACTCATCGTGCAACCATGGGAACTGAAAGACACAGACAGGTAAGGCAGACACAGGGCTTTAGAGAGGAACACTCAGTCACGGGCCCCATGAAGGGGGACCCAAAAAATCCCGGAGTGATCATGTGGGGGGGTGGGCCCCTTGTAGGACAGGCTTCCCCCACTAGGTGAGGGTTCTAGGAGCCCGTCTGCATGCGGGTACCAGCTGGCATGGTCGTGAGAGGCTGCATGGGGTTTCAGTGCATTTTTTCTGGAGACTCTTTCAATATTTGCCCATTTTGTGATGGGTGATTTCCATGACAACGCACCTGCCCACACTGCACTGAGTGTTCGGTTTTTGACCTAAAACGGCATCACCCCCATGCTCCACCTTCCCTATTCGTCAGGTCTCACCCTGAGTAACTTTTTGGTTCATTTTCCCAGATGGAAAAAGTCCTCAAAGGGAAACGTTTTGCCGATGTGGAAGAGGTGACACAAAAATGGCAGAAGCACTAAAAGGTATCACAATCTGCAAGTTCAATACTGTTCTGAGCCGTGGGAAAAGCGTCCCGATAGGTGGTCTGCATCCAGCGGAGAGTCCTTGGGAGGTGACTGAAGTGTAAACAGGTGAGAACAAACACACAATTTTTTACAAATGAATTCCGGGTTTTAGGGTTCCCCCCTCGAATGTGTTTCCGAGTTCTGCACAGAAACAGAGCCGACAGATGAGTGGGGAGGCTGCGGGGTGAGCGGCAGCCTGGAGACGGCCGGTCCGAGGCCCCGGGAGGGTCTCCGGGAGGGTGTCCAGGAAGACCAGGCCCTGGTCCAGGCGGGAGACAGGCCGGCGGGGGTCGCCTCTCCTCCTCCGCGGGGGGCCGGACTTTGCTTCTCGTGAAGCCCCGTTGTAGTCTGCTTCCCGGGGTCTGCTTCCCCTCCCGGTCACACCCAGAATAGGAACTGACCCCATGTCTGCACGTCCTGTGGCCCAGCCAGGTGGCACATGACACTGACCATCACAGGGGCCCACGCTCTGGGGGACCCAGCCTGGGGTTTTCTGCTCTGCGCTCACGGTCCTCAGAGCCTACATAATTCTGTCTCTGCGTGGTGCCTGGAGTCAGATGGGGCAGTGAGGCACGCTTTGGGGACTTGGAGCCACCGGTCCCTTGCAGTCCTACCTCCCGAAGCCTCCCCATGTCCCCAGCACGGGTTCTCCAGCCTCACCACCTCCCTAAAGTCCCAGCTGGCAGGGTCAGCACACGCTGCGTGGAGGGGCAGCCCCGGAGGAGTGAGTGCAGTCCCTCTCCGGTCCGGGGACCCAGCCCCTCCTGACACTGAGGCTGCAATCTCAGGGTCACAACATCCTGGGAATTCGAGCAGAGTGATTCTGGGGTGGGAGGGGGACCCTGGCAGCTGGAGCCATGGTGGGTGTGGGGCTGAGTGACCCTATGCCCAGGAAAGGTCTGCATTAAATCCCAACAAAACCCGCGGCGTGGCCTGACAGGGCCCATGGAGGGACCACTGGGTTCCTGTAACAGTCCTCTGCTCCGCTTTTGGAGGGGAAGTCCCGCCTTCTCGTTTGGCGCCAGGCCCCCCCGATTGGGCACTCAGTGGGGCAATCCCAATAAGGAAGCACAGGCAGGCTCAGCGATTGGACGGGTGTGCAAATTGCAGAGACAGAACTTAATCAGGATTATGATTCTTACACGACAAGAGAGAGTGGAAAGCTCTATTCCCCAAAATTGTTCCTCAGAAAGGGACCTACGCTCTGAGGAAGGCGACCAGTCATGTTCAGGATGTTAAAACGGGGTACACGACATGGTCAGGACTGACCTTTAGAGCCCCACCTGCTGAGGGGGCCCCGACATGCTCCTCGTTCTTGGGTTTCTAGCTGTGGGGCTACCCCTGATGTGGGGCCGTCCTCGGGTCACTACACCTCCTTCTCTCCCAGTTTCCCCAAACCTGCTCTTTGCAGGAGGTTCCCAGAAGCTGACTGAGTTTAAGTCCCCTGAGTAGGGGTGACATGGACTTGTGTCACATGTGAGGCGCTCCCTCACGGGACTGTCGTGTCGTCTGTGTTCTGTAATTCATTTCGGTCTTGACAGCATGATCATACATTACTGTAGTCTGATCTCAACCCCAGGGGAGTTGGTTGCCCCAGTCAGAAGTTCACAATGTCAGGGTTGTTGTCTGGTCACATCTAAGAAAGGCTGCACCCCAGAAGGAGCTATACCCTCAGTGCAGCAGACATCTTTATCTTCCATCGACACCAAAGACTTCACTAGTTAGTACAACACAAATTAGAAATTGTGTTCACTCCTTAGTGAAACTAATGGTTTCATGATACATATAGCAGAAAAAATAATTTGAGAATACCCCTTCCCATGTCTAAAGAGGATAATAAGAACCTAACGAGAATGATCCCTACTGCCTTTACAACATTCCTGCCTCCAGAATGCGAGGTCAGCATCAGACGAACCTCTCAGGCAAGTTATGTTCAAATCTCTCAGAGTACGGAGAATGGGGATTTCATTGAGTTTGTGGCGCCGGTTGTAGGAATGCTTTTGTGCCATTTTATGCCCACTTGCTGATAAACGTTTGCTCAGTAAATGTACGTGTGGCAGATTTTGGTCCAGGATTCACTTTCATTATGAACTGTTAGCAAGTTTTAGCAAGTACATGTTAGTTAACCTTCAACCACCTCTATTGGCCACTACCATTAACAATAACAAATAATCTAAAAGTTGTAATGAGTAAATTGGCTCGGGATGGATTTAAACTTCTCATAAACTCATGTACCAGTCACACGTGCACTCGTAGACACTCACGGATCCAACGTGACTCACTTGGATGTCTTGAGAGTCCACAGCTAATGGAAATTTGTGAGGTGAGTTTCAAAAAGAAAAGGCTGACAGCTTGTCTTTGAAATTTGAACGAGAAATCCAAGGAAAGGAATGGGTCATCTTGGCTTCGAAAAGATCTTTGCAGCAATGTCAAAGTAGAAATATCTGGAAAGACGAGAAAGAGGAAATGCCAAAAAAGAACCTTAATATCCTGGAGATGTTGATGTGCCTTTGTAGAAAATGGGACACATGGATTTTTTTTTTAAATACAAAAAGGAGCCCAGAAATATGCAACACAAAATTACTGTTAGAAAAGCCTTCCTCTCTATGAGTTTCTTTCCTTTTCAATTCCTTTGCCCCTCTGTGCAGATACGTGTCTGATGAAAACCATGGGATCCCTTCCTCCCAAATAAATGTTGGGAGAAAGAAGAATCAAGATGCTTACCTCAGCCAAAGGGCCACCTACGAGCATCTGAAAACAGCCTCCAGCCTTTTCTTAGACCTCGTGGTTTCCTGGCACAGACTCCGTTTTCTTAAAAGGAAGTTAGGGTTCCAAATAGCATTTTTGCTTTGTGACATGCCTGTTATTTCTGAGGGCACGTGGAGCTTCTGTCCCCGTTCACGCACAGAGGAGCGGTCACCTGAATCACCCTCTCAGTTACCAAAGTCTGCTCAACCCATCATCCCACTGGCCGCGCACTGAAAACTGAGCAGTGACTAACTTCCTGAAGGCGGAGTGCTTTCAGTGGCCGAGGAAAAAGGTTGTTTCTTAGAGAACGCTGTCCTAACACTGCTGCACGATGTACCACGCACGGGTAGAATCGTGTTCAGGATTTCATTTGTAGGGTTAGCATTTTTGTGAGATCTTTTATGAAGACCATAGTGCAAAGGGTAAGAGGTTGGTTGTTCGCGTACATTGGACCAATGTACTGAAATTTCAAAAAAAAAAAGCACTACATATACCTGATACAGTTAGTTTTAGTTTCTTAATTTAGATAAACTTGAAGGTGAACTTTTATAACTCATCGCTTAGCATCTTCGTGCTTTCCTGTGTAGTCGCTCGTAGCCGTAAAGGCACGGTAACCGTACACGGGCATTTGAACCTGTCATGTAATTGCTTTCTACTGCGTGTAACATGCCTTCTACGTAAAAAGGGGACAGTGTAGACAGAAAGGACGCAGTCATCGGAGCCCTCCCTTAAGGTCGAGTTCCAGAAGCTCATTTTGCCACACTGCGTCGCTACTTCCTTCACAGATCCCTCATGTCACGTCCCTTCATGGACCCCGCACACCACCACCACCCTAAAGCAATCCTTAGGCTCTTTGAACTCCCCACTTTTCCCGGGCTAGGTAGGAGAAGAGAAAAGTCCTTTTGCCGTGGTTACTTCTCTGCAGGTTACAATCTGACAAAATGAATTCATTAAGAGGCTGAGAGAAAAGAAAATGAAATAAGGAAAAATAACAGGGAAACATAGGAAGAAAGGCTATCCTAGAAGAAAATGGGATATTTTAAGGTACACAAGGGCAAGCTGTACATGGATTGGCTGAAAAAAGTTTTCAGGATAATTATCTAAGGCTGGAATTGAACAAGCCACCGAGACAACTAGCCTCTGGTATCTTTGTGTTGTCATGGTGTTAGCCAGGAAAGGTGGGGGAGTCAGTAGGGAGCTCTGTCCCTCCCAGAGCCTGTTGTTTACTTTTCCTTTTGAGTGTATGCTCTTGGCTGTCACCCACTCCTGATCTCTCACCTCTGTGTGACTTGTGCTTTCCCAAGAGCTCTCTGTGCCCCATCCAATTAAGAAAGCTAATACCACATGACCTGAGGTAGCCCTGGCTTTTTTAATTTTTTTCATTTTCTCCTCTCTTATAACTGCATTTTAATGTTTTGACTTGTTTTACTCCTTAATTGCTCCCTCTCACTCCAAAATACTTTTGCTACATGCAAACAAATTCAGAGCCTAGAAGGAGAAGGAGCCCCTGTTTAGGAGGACTGCTGTATACATGAGGTTTGGCAGTTAAGTTCATGAACTCGCCACCATGCCCTTACATTAGCAGCACTGTACAAACACCTCAGTAAGGTGTCATCACCCTGGTACATCTGTGTCTCACAACTGTGTTCGTGTCGACGTGTGGCAGTGTCTTGCTGAGTGGTGTTCATTATTGTTTGTTGTGTGTTTTTGTGTGCCATCACAAGAATGTTGGAGCTTGAATTAGAGCAACAAACAAACATTAAATGTCCTGTTGAACTTGGCAAGAGTGGAAGTGAAATCAGGGACATGTTAGTTCAAGTTTATGGGGATAATGCCATAAAGAAAGTGGCAGTGTACAAGTGGATTACACATTTTTCTGAGGGGAGAGAAAGCGTCACTGATGAAGAGAGTTCAGGGTGGCCAGTAATGAGCAGAACTGAATGAAAATGTTGCAGAAATTAATTGAATTGTGCATCAAAATCATTGGCTGACTATGAGAAGCACAGAAGACCAAATTAACATCGATTGAGAAACAGGAAAATCTTCACTGAAAATCTTGGCATGAGAAAGGTGTGTGCAAAAATGGTCCTGAAGGAGCTCACCGACGATCAAAAGCAGAGGAGAGTCCAAGTTTCCCAAGACCTCTTGGGGAGGCAAGAGGATGTGTTGGGCCATGTTATCACTGGTGATGAAACATAAGTGTACCGATACAACCTGAAAAAAAGCGACAAAGTGCACAATGGAAGTCAACTAATTCTCTACAACCAAAAACGTTCCATCAGTCCAAATCAAGAGTTAAAACAACATTGCTAACCTTTTTTCATATGAGAGGGATTATTCATTATGAATTTGTACCAACTAGACAAACAGTCAACCAAGTTCACTATTTGGAAGTGCTGAAAATCCTGAGTGAAAAAGACAAAAACAACCTGAACTTTTTCTGAATATTCTGGCCTCATAACTATGGCAGCCACACGACTTCTGATCGTGGTGCCATCTTTTTGAAAAGGTGTTTGTCTTGCTCTCTGTCCATCATAAAAGTTTTTTTTCTTTCTTTTCATTCCCAAATATCCAGACCCTAATTCACCCTCCACTGACTTCTAGTTTTAGAGTTCAGATGTGTAACTTCATCTTGGTTGCTTTGTGGTGTACGTGTAATCCATCAATGCACCCACACTCAGTAAGCGTCTGGTCTACCTTCCCAGGTGCTGGCGGATGCCTCCCTTCCCACAAGTAGTTTATTATTCTAGCTGGATGGGATCTTTCTGTTTCCTTCACCTTCCTTGTCTTTTCCATTCAGATCCCTCGTGGTCTTTAAGCAAGGAGCGATCAATATTAGTAGGAAAAAGTTCTTTCAGTGACTCCAGTCTAATGTCTGTGGGCATTTATTCACAGAATATGTGTTTATTGAATACCTCCTGTGTGCCAAACATAGTTGTGACAGTTGGGGATTGGGAGAGGAGCATGTGAAGCCCATGTCTTCATAGAACTTGCCTTGTAATAGGGGAGGATTTGGGGGTATGGAGGGATGCAAGACGGTATGTTTCTGGGCAGGAAACTTTGATTACTTTGCAAGCTCTAGAGTAGAGGCCAAGGCTGGTACCTGGAGGAAATGTGGTAGAAAACGAAGAGCAAGGGTGGCTCAGGGAGAGTTGGACTTCTGGACACTCAAAGTAGGTGAACTTGGCATTGATCGAAATGTATCCAAAGGGAAGAATAAATATGAATTTGTATCAACTTCTGAACTCCAAGTGTACTCTTGGTTGGCCACAGTTACACTATTTTTTTTGTAAAGGTGATAGATTACATGAATTCCATGTATCTTTCTAACCATCATGGATAAAAATTGAGAAAGATGACACAATACTAGAAAATAATAAATTTTAGAAACAAACGAAAATGAAGATTATTATCTCATAGCATGTGTGTACTTGTAAATAAAAAGATGATTATATTCAAAGAATATACATAATCCATCAAGAGTCCTATATATTATATTCTGCATTCCAATCTACATTACCAAGATTATGAACAAGATAGAAATATATTTATATTCTTGATATTTTTTATGTTTAGACAATTGTTGCTGTCCGTTATGCATATGAAGTTAATTTAGAAGTTCAGCAGAAATGAATGTGGGTAAACTTTTATCTTCATTCTTAAAAACTCCTTGTATTTGATAAGGTTGTCTAGTTTCCTCTTCTATTTTTAAGATTTAGCATTATCCTTATGTAATGTTGAATCTATTCCTGAAAGCATATACTTAGGAAAGTACTTGGCATTTACTTAAAGAGTAAAGCAAAACTTGTTTGCCCAATTTTATATTTACTCACTACAGCTCACATCAACCCATCAGAACTCAGAGAGTGCACGGTGGCCAGGTCGCTAGGAGACGTTATTTTACGACTCCCACACACAGTGACTTTCCCACTCAGATCCTCTCTAAGGAGTGTGGGATCAACACCATTCCCAGTGAAGTGTGGTTCCTCATTCATCCTCATGTAGATATCTGTCTCTCTGTTATCTATATGTGTCTGTCTACTTACCTATCTACCTATCTTCTGTCATCTATCTGTAATCTGTGTGTACCTGTCTATATGTCTATTATATATTATGTCATCTGTCTATGTATCTATCCATTGTCTATCTATTACCTATGTATATGTATCTGTCTGTCATCTATTATCGTTCTATATGTATCTATGTATATGTCTGTATCTATCATCTATTATCTGTCATCTATCTATTATTATCTATCATCTGTCTATCTCTCTAAAACAAGATAAAGCAGGAACACCCAAACCACCCTTTAATCTTAAAGAGAAGAGGAGGAACACAGAGGGATTTTAGGCTGATGGGTCTGTGCGGGAGCCTGGGTGAGGAACACCCTCAGACTGCATTTCAGCGTGAGCCTCGGGCCCTTCAAAAACCACCGACGGCAGTAATAGGGAAAGAAGGACAGTGGCCTGCATTTTATGGTTACCCGGGGATGGCTCTGTCCCTATGACCTGGATTTCTGCTCTTTCAAACTTGAAATAAAAAAACAAACAAAACAAAAATCATACAAAACAATTATTTTCAAGTTTTCTTTTCCAAAGTCCCTGAATAAAAAGAAAATCCCTCAGAAATATCACTACTAAAATGTTAATGTGGGTGATTGATCATATTTGTTTTAGTACTATCTTTTTTTAAAAAATGCAAAGTGATAGAATTGTACACTTGAAACCTATATAATTTTATTAATCAATGTCACCCAATACATTTAATAATGAAGAGCAAATCTCCCATCAGGACTGTACAACACGTTAGATAATGTGTCATTTCCAATTTTTGTTGGAAGCTTCGTTCCTCTGCTCCTTTATCTTTTTGTCCTAATTTATTGTAAATTACCATGTGTTGATGTGAGAAATGTCCATACCTGTAGAGAAGTTTTGTAAGAGTTTGTCTGAGCCAGACTCATGACATATGCCAAGGAGCAAGCTCTCAAATGCTCCAGATAACAGTTTGGCAGGTTCTTTTATGCAATTGAAAATAAGGAAGATTACACAGAGGTGGAGAAAACCAGAGTGAGGATTGGATCACAGGACAGTGAACAAGATTATGTGCTCTCGTAAGGGTGGTTACATTGATTTCAAAAGTGTGTTAACCTGGACACACAAAACAATGGGCAGGGCTTCCTTAAGGCAAAGATAAACCTTTTACTAAAAAATTTAAATGCTGCCTTATGTTGTGGAAGCAAGTTTGAGTCGTCTTTTTTTTTTTTTTGTATTTTTTATTATTTATTGGCTAGATTAGCAAAAATTGCTATGCTACAAAGTGAATATATGTTTTTTTCCTTTTTTCATATTTTTAAAAATTATAATTACAGTTGATATACAGTATATATTAGTTTCAGGTGTGCAGCTTAGTGATTGGGCATTTGCGTAACTTACGAGGTGACCACCTGAGTAGGTCCAGGACCCCTCTGACACCATGTGTAGTTATTGCAGTGTTACTGACTGTGCTCCTTATGCCCTGCCTTGCATCCCCGTGACTAGTAACCACAAATTTGTCCTCCTTAGTCCCTTCCCCTTTTTCACCCACCCCATCCAGCCCATCCAGGAACCATCAGAATGTTCTCTGTGTCTGGGAGTCTGCTGCCCTTTTGCTTGTTCATTTATTGTAAGTGAAATCACATGGCCTTCGTTTTTCTCTGTCTGACTTACTCCACTCAGCACAACACCTTCCACGTTCATCCGTGTTGTTGCATATGGCAAGACTTCATTCTTTGTTACAGCTGAGTAATATTCCACTGTGCGTGCACCACTTCCTCTTCATCCATCATCCGTGGATGGACACCCAGGCCGCCTCCACATCTGGGCCATTGCAAATCATGCCGCAATGACCACATGGAGGCACATGTCCCTTTGAAGTAGAGTTTTGGGTTTCTTCAGATAAATACCCAGAAGTGGGATTACTGGGTCCTTCTTTGTCTTTTGTTTTAAAGCCTGTTTTGTCTGGTGTCACTATTGCTACCCCAGGTTTGGTTTTTTTTTTTCATTTCCATCTTCCAAGGTTTGAGGAGTAAGCCATGCAACGCAATTCACCTGGGATGGTGGCTCCGACTCCGTTGGCTTTGTTTGTATCATTTTTCACAGAACAGATGTAGTTTTAAAGACGTAAAGGTATGACAGGGGAGGGCCCATCTGAGTATGGGTCATGCTATGTGACAGTGTGATTGTGAGGGAGGATCGATCCAAGGCAAGGAACCCTCAGAAGCTACCCCCAGCCTGACTTCTCTTCATCCTTACTCAGCCCTCCTGTTTTCTCCAAGGGACCCAGAGCAAACAAAGGTCCAGGGACCACAACAGTTCCAAGGTCACACATCATCCAGGACCCTGGTAGATGCCCTAGATCTGTAGGAATTGAGCCCAGGAGGCACCCACCCTCCTCACACCTCTGTGAGGGGTTCACAAAGCAAGGACCTCCCATTTGTCGCCATCTCCTATTAGAGCCCTCAGCTGTGAGCTTGGAAAAGCCACGTGGTCTGTAGCACAGCCCACTTGGGGGCACAGTGCCGGCAGACAACCGTTTTAAAATTTGAGAGTCGTTTTCTCTTGTATAATCCAGCCATGCCGGTCGGAATGCTTCACTTGCCCCCGGGAGCAAAAGGTGGTGAGTGTCACAATCGCTCACCCGTCCCCATACAGACAGCCACGCCAAGTCTCCAGGTACCCCCTTCAAGTCAGTTCCCTGAGACGTAGGCTGTCGCAGGAGGTCCTGAGGGCCCAGCGTCTGTGCGGGGAGGATCAGGATGCAATCTGGGGCCTCATTCCTCTTGGTGGTAAACTAAAGGCGTCGCCCGGATTAGACATAAGATCCTCTTTGTTTCTTACCTTCTGCAAAAGACAGCAGGAAGCAAAGCTTCTAGAGTGAGTGTTTTCATGTATAGAGCACATGCTAGAGCACATGAAGCAAGTGAAGAGGCAATTTGGTGACGGATTTGTTCATGGTGGGGAGCCAAACAGGATAATAAGGTCCCAACGTGGGCTTTTCAGACTAATGTTCCTGCCCAGCGATATCAAAATAACTGTGGATGGCCCAGTTTTTCTCTTGCTTTTCTGTGTGCTTAGCCAGGATTGCTCCAGTGCGTAAAAAAGTTTGCTGCTATCTCTCAGTTCACCCGTGCGTATCCTATTATTTAAATAATTTACATGTAGTAGTTACTTTGAAGGGGTCAGTGTGGAAGAGGAGAAGATTTCCAGAATAGGAAGTTCATCTTGGCATGTGGCTTAATGTTCTGGAAGCTTCCTTCTGCACTGCGGTTTCTCCAAAGTGAAATTTAGGATAACAGGATCAGCTCTAGGATGAGACCTCCAAAATGAACATTGGTCAGCAGTTCCCAAGTTTTACTGCATTTGGAATTACCTGGAGATCTTTATAAATGAGTACCTGGTTCCTCCCACCCCCACCCAGCCATGTGATTTACTTAGTATGAGGTGAGGCATAGGTGTTAGGACTTTCAAAAGCTCCTGTGTGGTGATTCCAATATGGACCAAAGTCTGGGAACCACAGGCATTGGGTGGGTATGATGCTCAGTTAGTAAAATGAATGGTGTAGTTTCTCCACCATCTGTTGCTTGCAGTGGTTGGGTCCAAGACCAAGAGCACTCACCCTGCATGGTCCAGCCTCTGAATCCGGCTCTGTCCTTTCTGGCTCTGTGCACGGGCTCAGACGGGCCAGTCGATTTGTTTAGTATGTGTCTTCCCAATTATACGATGAAGATAACAGGCCTACCTCCTAGGGAGACTCTGATGGTTAGACAAGTCTGGAAAGTTTGGGGAAGTCCCTGGCAGAGTCTGCTACCCATAACTTGGTACATTCTAGTCATCGATCTGTTCTGTTAGAATTCGGAACCCATGCTTCCTGTTTATAAGAAAAAGTTCTTTGAATAAGTCACCTAAGAGAGCTGTCCTGGGCCTTATGTTACTTATTATCTCTAAGTATTTCATAGTGAATATATGATCCAGCCATGGAATATGAAAATAGAGGCATTTATGGCTGGATTTTTTTCCAGTCTTCATATTTTTTTATTATAAAATTAATTTTTGAAAAAGAAGACAATACCTTCCTTCACTGTTTTCCTTCCTCACTCTCCTTTACTTTGCCTCCTCTCTTTGTTCTGTAAAGTGGGAGTGATTCTGTGATAGCACGGTACCACAGCAATCCCAGCCTGCACCTAATTCAGTTATCACAATGGACTCTTGTACAAACCCAGGTCAGTAGGAGGTAATGAAGAGAAGACTTAAGGAATTTTACCAATCTCCTCTGTGATAGCAGAGTTACTTTCTTGATTTCATGATGCTTTGCTGAGCTTTTGATTAGATATGCAGCTCAAGTCACGCAGCTGAGAACACAGTGAGAACTAATGTGTACTTCTGATGGGTTGATTAAATCCTGAGTATTAAGGTCAACCAGTTCATTGCCCATCCCTCTTAGCTGGTCTACCTCGAAAATTATTATGCCTAGTGCAGTGATCTCACTTTCATGTAAAATAGTAAAATTCTGTTTTCATCTATTATTTTCTTTTGATTTTTAGAAACGACTAAACTGGTGTAAAAACAAAATCACATATGCTTAGCCATCCTTCAGCAAAATGCACGTGTTAAGGAATGTGATGTGGGTCAGGGGAGCTGTGTACTAATTTGGAAGAAGATTGGAAGGAGTTTAAGCAACTCTTGCACCAAATTCTATGTTGCACCCCAAAACTTCCCTTCTGGGGTACCTTAGTATTGAACCAGGTCCTCAAATACCGGTTTTGTCAGCCTGCAGGGCTCCCCCACTACTGGTTCTGTTGCCTCTGGCTGATGGTGGTCTCAGCAGCTTGCCTTGTGTCATTTTTCTTGAGTGTGAAATAATGTACAAAAGGTGAGAAGCCCTGGCACTTTTTTCAGTGAATTTTATACTATTAAAGTTTCTTTGAGTGAAAACATGAATAATTCCACTATTTGGAGAATAAACACGACGAGTTCCTGACCCTTTTAAAAAGTCGTCCGATTGTAAGACATTCTTTTTAATTATAAAGGAAAACAAAATTTGAGTTTGTTGTCCAAATTATATGATGGAGAGATGACTCCGCAGTACATTATAGTATCAAAATACCCGGGCTTTCTCGGCTTGGGAGGACTGCTATTATCATAACAGTTAGATGATTCATTTAGGTCAGAAAAATCCCAGTTCAGGATATTCTTGAAAAAATATAATTAATATAACTTCACTCATGGATTTGGGAACATTTGGTGTGTTTCTAGCTACAGATAATATCTTCTACATCAAAAGATAAACTATACCCTCTTTCTCTTTTGTAGATTTGTGTTGCTAGGTTTCACTTGAACTTTACTTCAACCTTGAAAATAAATTAGGAGGAAAAAAACATGTTTAGGGTGGGGACTGAAGTAAGTAATGTAGAATTCTAAATCAGGGTTAAAGTGAAGTAATTCACTGGTTTGGGGACAGGATGTGGTATAAATAGGAAGACTATGGGAAGATTGTCAAGAAGCCAGAATTTGGATTCAAATACTAAAATTTTAGAACTGGAAACAACCTTAAAAATTTTAAACGAGGAAACTAAGGGCCATAAAAATTATAGATTATAGAAAAGAGTGAAATTGTATGTTTTATCAATGACACTTCCACTGAATTCCCCCACCTGCAAATCTGAATACCATATTTTGCCGCGTATAAGGCGCTCCTGTGTATAATGCATACCCACATTTTTTGGCCCAAACTTTCAGGAAAAAAATCTTTTGTTTTAATTTTTTAATTCAAATTTTTATTTGTTTATATTAGGTACTTGTTTTTTTGTATTATAAAGGAACTTTAGCATTTTTTTTTTAACAAATTGTGTGGTACAAGAAATTTCATGTAACAAATAATTACAAAACATAAGAACAGATATAAGGTATAAGACATTTTATGTATAAAATTTTTTTATATTGAATGCCCCCATTATCATATTCCAGGGTATTATTTTTCATACAGATATCATTATTGATTTCTAGAGTTACATTTTTAACTCAGAGCCATAAGTAAAAGAATTAAAACATGTATATACATATGGAATTAGCACTACCCATGTATAACGTGCATCCTTATTTTTCCCTCACCAATTTGGGCAAAAGAAGTGTGCACTGTACCTGGCAACATATGCTTAGTTTCTCCCATATCAATTCTGCTGCTGAGATGGGATTTGAAAGAAACATCTGGAAACACCAGTGTTCCACTTTGGCACCGAAGGGCTGACTGCTTCCACACACGTCCTCACCCACCTCATGTGCATCTCCTTCCCTGCCCTACCCTCCTTTTCCAAAATTACTTCTTGTATTTTAAAATATATAGATTGCTTTTCTCTGAAGATTGAAAAATCTTGGGCAGCAAGATTTAGGTCTTCATCCTCCTGTTTGAGCCTAGGAGTTGGTTCTGAAATAAGTGCTAAAGAAACAAAAAAATTTCGCCTAAGAGAAAAGATGTGAAATCAGTCCTAAAACAGAAAACAACACAAAACACAGAAAACAAAACAACCAAATTAACTTACGTAAGGACTGTCTGGAAAAAAATCCAGCCATAAATGCCTCTCTTTTTCCTATTACGTGGCTGGATCCTTTCTGGACGGTCCTGCTATGTCACTCTCACTGGGTCAGCGGAAAATCGTCTACAGGTTGGGTCCCTGCCGGGACCCAGCAGGGTTCACCTCCACCCTCTGGAGCATTAGCTGTTACTCTGAGGATGTGCAAATGCACACGCCTTACCACAGCCTCCCAGCCCCCGTCCTCGTGTTCGTGACAACAGCTAGCAGCCTTCATTCTTGCTTTGATTCTTTGTTTCTCCCCGTTGTTTTTCTCTTCTTAAGTATGTTGGTTTGTTCTCACCATACAAGTAATTTAAGGATGATGGGTTGACCAATCACATTTACCTCTTTCTTAAGACGACACTAAAATGATGATAAAGGGAAAAAAAATTGTGTATATACTCAAAAAACAAAACACCGAGACAGAACGTCAGCGGATGGGAAGTGTTGGCGCGTGTTTAGCAGAGGGAAGGCATGGTGCAGCGGGCACTGAATTAAAGGGCAGAGGGAACGGGGGGAGCAGAGGCCGCCCTTGCCCCAGAGGACTGGCCCAAGACCGCCGACAGGGGGTGTCGTAAGGAGTGGGGGTGGCCGGAAAGGGCGCCCCCGTCCCTCCTCCTTCCCCCAGAGCCAGTAACGTGGGCTGCTCGTTACTTCTGGACCCACCCCGGCGTCCGGAAGGGATTACTGCTCCATCACCAGACCCGGGCGGCACGGCGTGGGTCGGGGTGACTCCACAGGAAAGGCAACGCACGGTGGGAGCGGGGCGGGGGCAGTGGGCTCCGGGGGGCCACAGCCTTACCCTCGCCAGCACTGCGGGTGCCGCGGCTCAGGGGGCCCTCCTCGGAGCCCCTGGTCTGGCTGACAGGGGCTTGATAGGAGCCAGCTCCAATCCCTGGTTCCCCCGACTGGAAACAGGTCTGCACGTGCTACGGGATGTGGGAATCTGGGCGGAACCAACCCCCTCGGACCGCTTTCTCAAAGGAGTCTGTGACCGGGACACGTTTACACGGAAACTCTGCCGCTTTCAGAAACTTCCAGACGAGATGTCCTCGGCTTCCTTAGTAGCACAGTCCCCCTGGTCAGACAGTTTCCCTCTGTGCTGTTAATTTGATCTAGTTTTTCTGTTCTGTCCACAGCATCTCTTATTGTAGCTGGACATGGTTCTGTGTGGAATATAAATGCTTATGCTCGATTATTGTAAACTTCTCCCTGGATGAACGACTTTTATCTCTAACCACAGTAGTTTATTTTCCAAACCTTTCATCATCTCTGTGGGTCTCCTCTGAACTGCCTCCAGACTTCCTGCATTTGTCTCAAGCCATAGAGGCCAGTACTGAAGGGAACAATCTAGGGGTCCCCACAGCAAAGCGAAGGCAATCACACCGGGACACAGACGGCCCATTTCATTTTCGCTTTGCACGTTGTCGTTTTAAAAAGACCTTCCCAGGCATTATGATGTCATTTGGGGTAGAAATATTGCTCTGCCCTCCTCCTAAACTCTGATAGTTGTTATGGGTCCACACGAAGGAGCCAGGTCCAGGGTGGGCAGGCTCAGCACCCCAGCTTGGGGCAGATCGAGGTCCCAGGTGGTTTTGAGGCTGCATCTGAAGCTCCTATTTTATTTATTTATTTATTTATTTATTTATTTGGTGGTTCCCTGGCGGAGAGTCGAACCCAGGGCACATCATTGAGAATGCCGAAGCCTAGCCATTACACCACCAGGGAAGCCCCCCTCCTGTTTCTTTATACTTCCCCGGAACCAGACCCAGTCTTGAGGATGAGATAAATCGCTTGGGTTTTCCATGCTTTGGACCAGCAGTGTCCAACAGAACTTTCTGTCATGACCAAATGTTCTTTGTCGGCGCCACCCAATATAATGTCTGCTGGCTGCATGAGTACTGCGCACTTGTGCAACTGAAGAACAGAATTTTAACTTTAACTATTTATATTCAGATTTCAGCAATTACAGGTGGCTCGCGGCACAAGCTCTGGGCCCAAGCTGACCTTGTTTCTAAGACAGAGCACTTGGTTAGATCTTCTATTCTAGGAGGAATTATGGACGGGTGGGAAGCATCTTAGTGGGATCCCAGTGCTTTCCCATCATACTCCTTTCTATGCATCTCAGTGTTATTTGCTTAAACACTTTTTCCTCAGAAGTGCAAGCGCTGTGTGACTCATTTATGGTTTTCTAAAGAAATAGATTGATATTAGCTCTTTGCCTGCGGCCGTAGGTGTGTCCTCACGTAAATTTACATGGGCACAGTGACAAACGCAGAGGGCACGTAGATGATGTAGAAGGACATTTTGGCAAAGAAAAACAAGTCTTAAGAGAGGCTGAGTGCTAACTCCCCCTCTGAGGTCCAGAACAATACTGCTCAGCCATGGACAGTATAGCATTTCATTTATGCATGATGCATCTGTTGGCACGAAAAGATTTTATTAAAGGATATGTGTAATATGAAACTTGACCAAGTCAATTCAACTTCTGTCACGTATTTTTTTCTTTTTCTGTTGAGTTTAGACTAAAGCAGTGGTTCTCAATCTTCCTAATGCTATGACCCTGTAATACGGTTCCTCATGGTGTGGTGACCCCCACAAAATTATTTTCGTTGCTACGTCATAACTGTAATGTTGCTACTGTTATGAATCGTCACGTAAACTTCTGATATGTGTTTTCCGAGGGTCTTAGGTGACCCCTGTGAAAGGGTCGTTCGACCCCCAAAGGGGTCACAACCCCCAGGTTGAGAACCGCTGGAGGGCATCCTGAAAGCCAGGAGCACTTACCAGCTGAGGGAGGAAGTGAGGAGTCACTCTTCTATTCTTACAAACACCCCAGGTCATGAGTGTGTGGAGGACTTTGTTTTTATGAGCCTCTCCCTCTGTCCACGGGCCTTTGAAATCATAAATAAATATGGTTTTATTTTTTTCTGAAAGCCAAGAAGCTTCACTTGTAAATATGTTTGTTGGCTGTGTTATTGCTTCCTTTCTCTGTTTCACACAGTTTTGCTTTATTCCTTGAAGGAACCTTAAATTCTCAAGCTTCCTCATACCCTTCTCTTTCATTCTAACTGGCAGCCTTTTTGGAGTTCACTGAGGAAACAAGCTACTGGGAAAGCCGGTCTTCTTCCTCTTAACATCACGTCTACTAAGCTGCTCGCGTTTCTACCCAGCACGCCCTGCTTCCCCTCCCTGCCCGACTCCATAAGGGGTGACCTGTCCGCACTGCGAGTTCTCATAGCGCATCAGAGCCCATCTCTACCTGCCTCTTGACAGGTGCTGCTTCTGAAGTTATCTTCTCATGAGCCATCCCGTTTGCCTTCTAGATTTTTCCCATCCTCTTTATATAATTGCTTTAAAATATTCAAACAACAGTCACAGCCAACTTTCTTTATTCCAACATCTCCAGCTCCCAGTCCTCACACGTCTACTTCATTATACAGCAAAATTCCACAAAAGTGTTCTCTATACTCGATAACTTCACCCTTCTCATGCATATGAGAATGAAGTGTTTATTTGGAAAAATGTGTTTTCTACTTTTATGCTTTTTTTTTTAAAACAAAACTTTTTTTTTCAAGCTGAAAACAGGAATAATTTAATGATTTTTATTTTGATCAACTTATAACAGGAAGTACTTGTTTCTAATCTGAAATGTGTTCAAGACAAGGATATAATAACAGAAAGAGGGAGTTCCCTGGTGATGTAGTGGCTAGGCTTCGGCGCTCTCAACGCTGCAGCCTGGGTTCGATTCCCAGCCAGGGAACTACCCCCCCAAAACAAACAAACAAACAAACAAACAAACAAACAAATAACAGAAAGAAATGAAAACGTTAAGTGTTCTGCTCACAAGGTGTGGCGAAGTTTGACCATCCAACCCATGAGGTAAATGATGTCTTTCTGCCTAGGCATCAGACAGACCCTTCCATCCCCTTAATGCTAATAAAACAACATTCTCTTCTCTGTGCCCCACACTGAGCTCCTCCTCCTGGATTTTGTTCCTTCTTGCTCTAGGGCTTTTCGGAGGAATTTTAGATGAGTATTCTTGGTCAAAGGTAGTTTTGCTATAATAATTGAAATTTAATCCATCTTCCATGTTCTCCATATCTGTTTCTGTGCCCCTTACGCCCCTTCCCTCAACTATTAAATAATAAAATAATCTTGTGTATATTTTTCCAGAACTTTCTTCATGATAATATGATGAGCTTGTACACATAAGGGTAGAGTGGGGTTTGCTTTTGCATGGGGATCATTTTAGTTTCAAACACTGGAACCATTTTATGTCTACCTTTTTGCATTGTAATATTCTCATTTAGGTAGAAATATAACAGGAAGTGACATGCTTCTAATCTGATCTTTCAGTGACTGAGTAACAATCCGTGGTATGAGTCTAACCCAGTGTTTTGAATATTTACCCTAATGATGCACGTCCTCTGTGTTTCTGTCTGTAAAAGCGCAAGGACGGCTACAATGAACATTCCACTGTGATAGTGAATTTCTTAATCTCTGTGTTTAATTCTCAGTTTTGGTTTCATGTATTTGAATGTTATGCTTTAGAAATAAATTGTGTAATGCTGTCCAAAAATGTTTGGTGGGTTCTCCCTTTCATTTTTATATAATTTTCTACTGGCATCTACTGCAGTGTTCGAAAGTTTTCTGTCAGCCTAATTCACATTTCTTTGTAAGTGACCTTTCTCTCTAATAGTTTGGAAGACTTTCTCTTCATCCTTGCTGGATCTGTGGGTATATTAGAAATTGTCTAGTGTACACTTATTTCTATTTGTATTCTTTGACACTCAGAGAATGCTTTTAACCTGACACATGCTTTTGCTTAGTTTAGGAAAATTCTTAGCCTTCTCTTCATGTATTTCTTCTCTGTTATTTTCTTCTCTTTTTTTCATAACATCTGTCAGGCAAATTTTGGAGCTTCTTAATTTCAAATTCATCTCTTTGAAGGTTTAAAATTTTTGTGTGTCTGTGTTCTGTGTTATGATTGAATTCCTCAGTATAATCTTCTATTTCACTGGTTCCCACTTCCATACTTCTATTGTTTTCTTCTCCAAGATTTCTCATGTTTTTGTAGCTATTCAAGTTCTCATTTCATTTGTGCCTATTTTTGTTACAAGATGTTTTATACACATATATTGCCTACATAAAAAATATTTTAAATTAGTATGTGACAAATAAAGGGTAAATTTCACTGTAGCCCTGATATATGGATGCAACATTGCATCAGAGAATGCCACCTGCATACCTGGCGCCCACCTCTGGCTGTACCCAACACTTCAGAACACAGCCTTGAAAGCCTCAGAACTCGAGGTCTCCTTAGTAATACAGCACTTCCTATTCTAGGTCTTTCCACCAAATTGGTGTTTACTTCACCTTACAAATAACAACATTTTCACCAAAGTTAAAAACTACAATTTATCACATCAATTATCAAGCATTTTTCAATTCAATTCACAAATCTACAATATTTCTTAGAATGTTTTATGCTCACATATTGCAAATTTTTGCTGCTGTCACATTTATTCCAATGAACTTAGCTCTCTAATTTTCACTTCGGTCTTCTCACACATCATTTTATTTTTTAACTATTATGAGTTAATAATGGGAAATGGCCATTTACTCATTACATGCAAATTATCTCTCCCTTTTTGTTTTCTTTGCAACTGAACTAGAACTACATTCCAAGTAATAAAATCATGTTGCTTCCCATGAAGTGTGATAGACTTTGGACCTAACCTTGACAGTGTTCTGGTAATAAAGGCACCAATGAACAATAAAACTAGTAGTGAAGTTGCTTCCTCAAGGCTGAGAGGCTGCAGTTGAGACGTGCATATTAGCCCCCAGGTGCCTGCACATTATCTCACCTCTCCCACGAAAAGATACCCTCTTCAGCATTGGTGCCAAGCATCTGGATTACCCTTTCTCATGACAGCGATGAGAAACCTAATACAGTTTGGGGAATCTGGTCAATTTGCCTCCAACTATATTCAGCCCTCCAGGTCTGTGGAAGACATTCCTGGAATTCTGAAGAAAGAGCAGCATACCTAGAATGGGTTGTTTCAGTGTTTGCACATTGCCGAGGTTACCCAACACCCCACAAAGCTCCATTTTCTACTTTCACAAGAGTTACTGAAAACAACTCCTTTCTGATAACTTCGCACCATAAGTCTTATGAGTCAAAGGTTGTGTGTTTGAAAAAAGATAAAAACAGTTGGCAGAAGTTTATGACTACATTTTTGAGCTTAGGAAAAGAGCTACTTTGAAAGCCTGAAACACAAATTCGCATGTTAGTAAATGGCACTCAGCAAAACGGGAGATCCTGTATATAGTTATTCCCTTTATAGTACCGAATGAAATGACGGTATCCATTAAGCGTTTACCTAAGCCGTGCAGGGAATCTGGTTAACGATGTAAGGAGATGAGTAGGTGCCTCAGAGGTCTGAGTTTCCTGGAAATCGCAGATTGAGGAATGCGCCATCGGAAGGCCCGGCTCTGTGCCAGGGCGAGTTGCTGACTTAATTTTCTGTTCTTCACAATCTGCTGTTCCTTAATTCACCACCTTCACAGTCAGTTGTCACAAAGGCATTAGTGAATACCAATAGCAAGTATAGATTAATAATAACACAGTTAACATGCGTATATGGTATCTTTCCTCTCAAAAAATGATTTATCTACAAAATGACCCTGTATTGTGAAGGAATGGATTTTCTCTTCCCTGGTGGAAATGTCTGTGATTGACATTTAAAACTGGGTTTCCTGGAGCACGGTATATGATGCCACTGATAGAAAGCAATGTGATTCTGAACACTCCCAAGGGAATAGTTACTGAGAGGCAGTGAGATAAAGGAGAATCTGTGAAGGTGGCATGTGAATGATTGAGGTTTGAGAAACTCTGGTGTAAGCCAGTTTAAAAAAATAGAAGGCGATTCACTCAGAGGGAGGAGAGGGACCGCGGTGGGGCATTTAAGAACACGTCCCGAGGAGACGAGAGTCAGAGGCGCGCCAGGTGTGCGAGGACCGCGTCCGCCAGCACGAGCAGGCCTCCTTTACGCAGCACCCTCTGGCTTCTGGGAAAAGCGGGTCCCAAGCTCATTGGAAACTGAGAGCAAGAAATGCAGTTCCCCTAAGGGTGGGGTCAGTTTGAACCTCAACTTCCAGTGAGATTAGCGGGACAGAGACCAGCATGTTGGGACAGCAGGCAAAGGCTTCCAGACCTTGGCAAGGACACCTCCAAGTCGGAGGCCCGAAGCGTCAGTACCACGGGCGGGCACCAAAAAGGAGTTGGTGAGAGTCATCAAGAAAATAAAATAGAGAGAGAGAGAGAGAGAGAGAGAGAGAGAGAGAGAGAGAGCGCAAGAGCACCTTTCTCTCCTAGAGATCTATAGCAGATGTCAGGACCAAAAAGGAGTGGTTTGCCAGGGGTAGTGGCAGTCCCCCCAACCCCCACTGCTGTTGTGTGGAATTGCTGCTATATGATGATAGTATAAAACTGACCAATGTTCAGTTGCTTTTATTATTGTTTTAGAATTCTCTAAAAAGTGTGGTCTTTCTGGACAAAGGACTGTCACCTCCCCATTTGCTTACACGCCTGCAGAGTATTAGTGTGACCGTAGAACATCAGGCGAAAACATGTCTGAGTCTGAGGAACATTTGGCCTCCTGTCTAGAAAGTCAACTAAAAAGCAAAGCTCTCCTTGGAAGGGATGTATGGGGAGTTCCCACTTGGTCCCGGTGAACTGGCACGCCTCCTAGTGGCAATCGCTGATGAGGAGAGAAGAACTCGCGTGATAAATACAGAAGCACCATGGAAGAGGTGGTCCATGATGCCCAGATTCATGGAAGGCGCAGAAGGAAAGAGCAGAGCATTGGTGAGCCTCATACAGGTCCCCTGATTTAGATTCCATGTGCATCTCTCTACTCCTGACTTTGGAACCCAGAAGCCGAAGTGGCAGCCTTCTACATTACAGGCTAAGAATCAGCAGCCCCTGGGTAGCCGATCTGGCTCCAACTTCCTTCTTGCCTCCAGTTCTGAGAGACGCCGAATAGAGATCGAATCTTTAAGATGAAGAAAACCTTTCAAAAACAACCAATAAGCGATGTTCCTCTCTGTTCGTTACTTCGTATAAAGGATAATGCGTAGCATTGCTTTTGCTTCTTTCTGTTCCCAGGATTGCCATCCAGGTGCATCATTTGTGTTGCAGGTGGGGTGGCAAGGGAGCGGGGAGGGCCGCCACAGCCCCCCTTTGCCTGCCACGCTCCACCCGTGTTCCTGCCGGGTAGCACCTCAGGAGCTTATCTGAGCGTTCTCGGTTTACTCTCTTTGCTAACACTGCTTCCTTGTAGAGATAACACGTATCCACCTCCCCCGCCCCCCTGCTTGGCACCTGCCGGACGTATTCATTTACCTTCTAGTTCCTGGTTTTCAGTCTCCCCTGAAACTCTGATAACTGAGAAGGAGAAATGATCTTCCCGGTACCGTTTACACCGAGCTCACGGCGCATGTGCGAGTACGACCACGCTGCAGTCTCCCGTTGCATGTTCTTGAGGCACGGCCAGTCAGACTGGCGGGACACCTGCCCCTCCTGTGTACAGCAGGGAGCCTTCCTCACTTTATAGGCAGCCTGAGCCGCCCCTCGGTCCCGAGCATTCCCCAGGAACGTTAGGTGCTCTGACCTTTAAGTCCTTTCCTCTGGTGTTCGTGCCTCTTGATGCCTATCGCTGTGTCCCACCCAGCCGGACGCCGCAGCCAGCGAGGAAACAGAAAAGGCCTAGGTGGGAGGAAGGAAACCACAGAACTTTCCCCTTTCTGGAGGGGTGTGATGGCACACATAAGTCGTCCGTGAGTCAGAGTAAGGCGGTACTGAAATAGCACCCACGCCTCTTGTCGCTCCGGGGCAAGAGTCTGTCAAGCCCTACAAGCTTGGAACTTGAAGATTGCATTTTTCAGTTCTCAGCCATTTCGTGTATAAATATCCTCATATAAACTGTCATCAAAAGCTGTCAGAACTGTGGAGCTGGAACGTCATGATCTTCAGGTTGAGAATAACTAGCACAAAGGCCTAGGAGGTAAATTAAAAATCCCCCCGAGATGTTCTAGCACAGTGGGCTTCCCTGTGAGGACGCGTGGCCTCTTCGCAGGCAGTAAGTCTCCCATTTCGGGAGTGATTCAAGCCCAGTCTGGGGTGGTGAAGATATCAAGGAAGTCCTGTGTTACAGCATTTCCTCGGGCTGCTGCAACCACAGACTACACACGTGGTGGCTTAAAACAATAGGAATGCACTCAGTTCTGAAGGTCAGAGTCAAAGGTGTCAGCAGGACCACTGCGTCTGAGACACAGAGTAGCATGCTTCTGGCGGTGGTCATCAATCCTTGGGCATGCCTTGGCTGTTAGCTGCAAGACTCCAGTCTCTGCCTGTGACATCACATGCCATTTATTCCTTGTGTTTCTGTCCAATTTCTCCTTATCAGGACAGCAGACATATTGGGTTAGGGCCCTCCCTAATTCATTATGAGCGTACCTTAACTTGATTACATCTGCAACACCCTCATTTCTAAATAAGGTCACATCCATAGGTGGTGGGGTGAGGATTTCAAAATAATCTTGTTGGGGCAAACAATTCAACTCATAAGAGTTAGGTGACTAGTAATATCCCTGTGAATACTAAGAGTTCATAATTCTCACGGTAGGCCACAGTGGTTTTATATACTTTAAATGAGTGCTTGAGTATGACATCCCTAATAATTTTCTTCAGAGGAAGTGTATTAGATGATATCAAAAAATGAAGACTGTATTTCCAGATCTGAGACCAAAGACAGAAGTCCTAAAATTATTAAGTGTTTGGTTTGCAGCAGTGGGACCTTCTCTTTAGAGGTACTTCCTATATGATAAAAGTGATTAGGTTTCTCACAAAAGGTCCTGTAGCAGAAAGTCATTTATTTGTTCAGCAAACATTTATGGAGTGCACGCTCTGCATTGGGCACCCCACTAGAGAGAGGCTAGAGATGCAAAGGTGAGTAATGTTTCCCCTTGGTCTAGTTAGGGGAAAAGGCTTGCAAGCCAAAGATGATTATGCAATGTGAGACGTGCTAACATGGAAAATTATGCAAAGCCCTTTGCGACCACAGGGACGATGGGGTGACAGGAACTAGATTTGTTAGCAGTTGTCTTGGACAGTAATACCACATTTGAGCTGGGACATATGCGGTGTTATTTGGCAGACAAGGCAGGAAACCATGTTCAAAGCAGAGAAACCAGCAGATGCTAGCTAGGTCCAGACATAGTAAAGGTCAGGTAATGTGGCTGTATCAGAGGATGAATGAAATAACCTGATGTCATGTTGGAAAAGTACAATCAAATCAGAAAGGTCTTAGGAGTTCGTGTCTACAGAACTCAGAATTGATTTCATAGGACATGGAGAACTTTTAAAATATTGGGAACCAGGGGAAGCCAGGCTGTGTCAGTGTTTCTGGAAGAAACCGTGGAAGTACGGAAGCTAAAGCAGAGTCTAGGATCAGGAGACTTAGGAGGGTCTAGTGGTCACCCAGGTAGGACATGGAGCATGGCATATGGCTTCAGAGTACAGCCAGGCGGTAGACATGAAAGGACGTGGTGGCAGTTTGAGAGGAGAGCAGGGGAAGGGACGAGCCGTTTCTAGCATCTGGATGTCTGCCCTTCATCATTACCTTCAAACAGAGAATGAATAAGAAGGCCTTGCATTTTTACTGGGGCGAGAGAATGGTTTCATTTAACGACGGTAGAAGGGAAAACAGAAATGAGACACCAAGGGGAGATCAAGTGCAGACTCCGGCTCAGATGAAAACCAGTCAAGGACTTGGAAATATGAATCAGATTAGAACCAAGTTAGAGCTTAATCACTATCAAAGTAATTTCCAGTTATGTGTTACGTAGTGAAGTTTCAGATCCCGCCTGTCCCCCCACCCCATGTCACTTGCAGTAAAAGTAGAACAACATAATCTATACAGCACTTCAGAAGTGCTTACACGCAACTGGCTGTCCCGTCATTCCCTTTCATTGTTCAGGTTCAGCCGTGGTGGCATGCACAGGCATGTACATATATTTAAACGAGAGTTTCTTTAGCCTCTGAAGATTTAGAGGCTTTAACTAGGCATGCTACCAAGTAATTTTCAGCAACTCTGCATAAATGATCTGATAAACGCCCCCTTTGGGAGTCGAGCTTTGTCTGCCCAGGTGTTCAAGTTGTCCCCTGGCTTTAAGCAAAACGGAAGAGGTTGCATGAGCCTGTGTGATGATATTGCCTCCAATCGGCACGTTTTGTGACCACAGGGACTACATGACTACAGGGACTAGCTGTGAGGGAGAAACTAGCTGTCCCTGCGATCGGTTGTTAGATGAGGACTCTTACTGTTTCTATTCCAGCTGAGGGTCTAAAGCTGAAAAACAAAGCACCCAGTACTTCCGCATGGTCGAGTCCAGTGTTAGACCACTTCCGCAGGGCGGACTGGGGGATTGGGAGACTTCCGGGGGCTTCTAGAGGAGTTGGGAGAGTGTGCTGTGTATGGCCCTCCACCCTGCTCCACTCCCATCCCTAGTGGAACCAGGACAGACATTGGAGATCTCCAGAGAGAGGACAAACCATAATATAGTCAGCTTTGAACAACCAGCTCCCTCCTATCGATGTCGCTAGATGAAATGGGACCCTTCCCCTGGAGCTCCTCTCCCTCAGTGTCTGGCTTTAGAGGGAGTGAGTGACCCGGCAGGACCTGGAGGAGGGACAGAGTCTGGGAAAGACAAGATGCCCATCACGTTCCTCTCCTCCACCTGGGGCCTCCAAGGCCAACACAGGTTCACGCAGAGGAAGCAGACGGTCCCAGCTGGTTATGATTTGGGTGATCCAACCAATACCCTGAGCTTTGTGATTATGGAATTATTAGACGACAGGTTTTTTTAATGCCGCAAACAGACTCGTAATTTATTCTAAGAATGATAGAACACTGGCCTAGGTTTCTTTCTGGTTCATGGAGAAGGTTTTGTATCAACTTGGACAAAAGAATGTGTTTGATTTCTTAAGAGAATATACAGGGGTTGTCTGGAAAAAATCCAGCCACGGTCAACATGATGAGAATGGTTACATGGCTGGATACTCTCCGGACAGCTCTCATGTGCAATAAATAAGGCAGGAAAATACAAATAGACTAAAAGACCAAAGTAGAGACAGAATACAGACGAGTAAAGTGGGACCAGGGCAAAGGTCTAAAATGTATACTGTGGAGTCCTACATCATCACTAAAGCCTGGCTACAAATTTGACTCTGGCTCTTGATGATCTAGTGACCTACATAATGTAGCAATCTCCTGTCATAAAGGTCAATAACTAAAAAGATGAAAGAGGTCTGTCAGATAATTGCTCTTGAAGACCTGCACTAAAAAGGTAAGTGGAATAACCTGCCCTTTATGAGCAGAGGCAGAAGCAATGAGGGTTGACTGAGAAGTTATGATACAAAGGAGCTGGCAGTGTGGCAAGTCAGAACTGCATGCACGCAGAAGTTACACGGAGCAGGACTGTAATGGAGCAGAGGAAGCAGGAGAAGGGAGCAGGCCGGACTGAGCCCGTGCACCGTGCGAGGAAACCCAGGCAAAGCCCCGCGCGCAAGGTGTCTTCATTCTGATGACTCCTTGGTGAGCTCTCTGTTCACACGCTCCTTGTACTCGAACTATCTCACGTCAGACCTTTTTCCCTTGTAACAAACAAATCTGGCTGAAACAAATACGTGGCCTCTTTTAACCCTCTCAACAGACGGGCATGTTAGTAGTTGTAATTACCACCAATTTACAGGATGGAGATAAAACAAATTTGAGAAATTTGCTTAAATTTACACAGCCACTGAGTGTCAGAGCTGAGCACCAAACCCAGGGTTGTCTGGCTTCAAAGACAAAGCTTTGTTTAGTATGTTTATTTTTAAAAATAAGGTACAAAGCAGATAAAAACCTAAGCAAAATACAATTTGAAAAGCTCTTTGCTCCAAGGTGGTGAATACCAGCTGTTATACATATGCCAAGGCAGTATATTTAGATAGAGTTTTAATAGATAGGAATATAAGTTAAAAAAAAAAAAAGACATTGTCCTTAGCTTCAGTCTAAAATTACTTTGAAAAGCAAAATACTTCAATAAGAAAAGCGCATGTTACTGACTCATGTGTTTTTTGAAATGTGGTTTTGAGTTTTCAATGGAAATGCATAATTTTAAAGATCGCTACGGCATGTAGAAAACAATTTATAAACCATGATTTACAAGACAGCTTTAGAAGTCCCATAACTGATCATCGTCTATCACTTCAATGCTGATGAAACCCTCAATTTTGGCAGAATGTGTCAACCCCGTCCTCTGCAACACCAGTGACGCATACGAGTTAAGTCGCAGCAGAGTGTGAGCTTGGGAGTCGACCACAGAGTGGACGCTTACCCCAATATTTTCGAGCTGTGTATGACACTAACAAGGAAGACAATGAAACTGAGGTGTCCTGGATTAAACTTCAGCAGGCCTGAGGGTAAAAGAGGCAGGAGAGGCCCATCACAGCAAAAGGCTGGTGTTCCTGGAGGGACGCGGACACCTTGAATTAAGTTCCAGGTGGCGATTTCCGAGCTTGTCTAGAGAGAATCATCCAGTGGCCACAGACCACCGGGCCCTCCGCTTCCTGCTGTCACACGAGCATTCCAGGCTGTCGTCCACAGCCGACCCTGCAGAGCAGACTGCTTCCTCGTGGGCTCTGCGCCGATCCAGAGCTGCCCCTCTTCACCTGCCCCCACCCCTTCACCTCCACCCCACGTCAGTTCCTTCACACCACTTCCTTCTGCCTCCCCCAGACGGCCAGCCTGAAAGAGCCCCGTCACTGCAGGACTGGGGACGCCATGTCTTCTCCACCTGTCACCCCTGCTGGTGGCTCAGACTGCAGCCCCAGGACCTGGCCCTTCCTCTGGCTGGCACGTGGCTCAGTCAGCCCTCTCTTGCCAAACAGTTTGGGCCATGAACGTTTTTGTTTAACAACACTATGTTCTTGTAACCTCTGGCTTCAGATTTCTCGTCTATAAAATTAGTTATAACAGTGCAGCAGAACCTATCTCTAAAGGTTTTCAAGAGAGAGAGAGCAATTAGAGTGACAGGCATACAACAAACACTTAGTATGTACTAGTTTCTTTATTTTTTTCCCTTAAAGATATAAAAACCGTTGACTAGGAAATGTAGACACACTGGAGCTTTTGGGTATGACACGTTTTATTGCCGATTGTAGAAAGCTCACATCTCATGCGTGAAAGGCCAAAGCAGCCTTCTGTGGTGGTGTTTCTAGTGCTTCCATCGCCATGTCCTTAAACAAAGCATACACTTTGTAAATAATGTAATCAAACAGGTAAGGAAAGGTCAGTGTCACATCGTTGTTAGTGAACTTCCTGTCTGCTAATAGACAAGTGAGTGGCTGCTGATATACACAGAAAAGAAGGCTGCCACTTACAGACCCCACAAGAAGGGCGCCAACAGAGAGACCCATAAAATCCCAGAGCGTGAGGCACCAGGCATTGTGGGATCGGGGAGAGGAGGAGCTGAATGCAGAGAGGTGGGTGGAGTCTGCCCACAGAGCCAGGCCCGCTCTTGGACTTCGGGGGCCAAGTGAGGACCGTCACCTCTCCCTCCCTCTTTGAAGGGGAACTTAACTCATAGACGTTACTTGAACTATATTTGCATGTCCACAATTGTGTGAATCATGTCATTATTTCTTCAGCTCTATGTTTTGTATAATCTATAGTCCATCCACTCATCCAATAAATATGTTATTGAGCATTTACTATGTGGAAGGAATAGGAAATACACAAATGGAAAAGAGATGGTTTTCCCTTCCTACCTCCTGCCTGAGTCTAATGGCAGAGACCCATGTGTTACAAAAACATGTAATCTCCTACGGGCAGAAGGCTAAGGTGCAGTGTTGGGCCAAGAGGAGAGGTTACCTCTGTCTGGCAGGGCCAATAGCAGCTATTGCTGTGGCAGAAGGCTCGATCCAATGCATTCAATGATGACCTTGAGCTTCCAAGAAAAATAATTGTTTGGATTTTTTTTTTTTCCACTTCCCAAAGCAGGGAATGATTTCCATTAGGAACAGTCAAAATAAAACCATGTTAAGACTCCAGGACTCTGAGGAGGATGGCTGATCAGAAATAGCCTGAGGGTGACCGTTAGTGAGACAAACTGGTCAGTTGCATGGTGCAGTACAGTGAAATGCAGAGCTCAGCCAGCCTGAGTGTGGGTAGTAGGTTAGAACCCAGGGAGGCGGGCTTTGGAAACGACCCTGGGTGTGCCTGGAAAGAATGGTTGAATGCTTTAATCCCTTGGCAAGGAGAAACATGCTTCCTGTAAAACACCTCATCATCAGGCCACAGTTTCACTTGGAGCTTTCGGCACTTAATCCAGCTGTAGCTGTTCACAGAGGCAGGGCAAGGTCGACAGTAAAGCTGAAGCCCCACATGGGTGAACAGCGAAGTGAGTTTGTGGAAGAATGCTCCTTTAATACAGGGGTCCCCAACCCCTAGGCCCAGGCCTGCTGGGAACGGGGCTGCACAGCAGGTGAGCAGCCTGCGAGGGAGGGAAGCTTCATCTGTATTGACAGCCGCTCCCCATCACGCCATCACCGCCTGAGCTCCGCCTCCTGTCAGATCAGCGGCCTGAACTCCGCCTCCTGTCAGATCAGCGGCCTGAACTCCGCCTCCTGTCACGTCAGCGGCAGCATCAGATTCTCATGGGAGCGTGATCCCTATTGTGAACTGCGCATGTGAGGGATCTAGGCTGCATGCTCCTTATGAGAATCTAATACCTGGTGGTCTGAGGTGGAGCTGAGGCGGTGATAGCACTGGGGCGCGGTGCAAATGCAGATGAACTTTAGCAGAGAGGTGTGACTGCACAGAGACCACAATAAATCCATTGCTTGCAGACTCATATTAAAACCCTCTTGGTGAGTGGCAAGTGACCATTAAGCTGCATCTGGTGGCAGGCTTTCTAGTGGCAAGTGAGTTGTATTATTATTTCATTATATATTAAATGTAATAATAATAATAGTAATAGAAATAAAGTGCACAATAAATGTAATGCACTTGAATCATTTTAAAACCGTCTCGCATCCCTCCAGCACCTCCCCAGTCTGTGGGAAAATGGTCTTGCACGAAACCTTTGGGGCCAGAAGGCTGGGGACCGCTGCCTTAATACGCTACCAAGGGTTGGGAGTGAAGTATTAACCCACGCGTTCTGATTAAAGGAGTGAAATGTATTTAGAGGACATCCGTTTTCTTCCATTCACTTTCAAGACCCCACTATAATGTATGTGACACAGATTTTTCAAGAACACACAAAGCCCCCCAGAGCAAATAATTTACGTGAGAGAAGATGATGGGAACAGAACTTGGGAAGCTGGAAAGTGGTCAGTGGTCAGTGACTTAGCATACCCAGGAAAGCTGAATGCTAGGTCAGCAGAAGGGGTGGCGGGGAGACACATTAGCTGCAGGAGCCCCTCAGCTGCTCCAGAACTGGGATGACGGGATGGAGAGAGGGCGATCGGCTGCAAGGCAGTTTCAGAATCCCCTCAGTCACACACAGCTGGGCGAATGCATCTATCCCACTGGAGGTTTAATCCCCAGAGAGAGAAACAGAGGTCTGGTTCGCGGGGGACGAGCATCCCGTATGGCACACAGGGGGATTCAGTGAAAGTTTACGTCCTGACTGTTGAGATTCCCAGCTCTCTTCTCCTCAGCGACTTCCAGATTGATGGCAGCAAGACTGACACCTTCTAGGAAGAGGATAGAAGATCCATTTTTAGGCTGATGAACCAGCCAAGAAGGAAGAAACGGACATGACCCCTTACAGGAAAGTCCGCTGCCAACAAGTCCCTTTCGTGGGCACGGAGCTTCCGATCAGCATCTTGATGTTTCCCCCTTGAACTTGGACAGTCAGGCAGAGATCAACATCTGTCTGAGTACATCATGGGGAGGGACTAACCTTGCACAGGATGGGGACACATCCACTGAAAACCGCTAGGAAAGAGACTGGGAGAGGAAGCAGCGAGATGGAGGAATTTAGCTCGCTCTCTCTCTCAAGTGGGAGGTAAAATCATTTGAAGAAGCAGAAGATAATAGTACTGGGCAGGTGTGTGGGGTGTTGGCTACTGGAAACACTGAGACAGCAGGCTCTCATCCCATTTCAATTACCACGTGTATATCAGTGATTCACAAGTTTATACACATCTGGTCTCGACCTCTACTCTGAGCTGCAAACTGATGGCTTAACTCCGTGCTTGGTGACTCCCATTGGAACTTTTAAAATCCCTTAAAACAGAAGTCATGAGTTCCCCTCCTGGCTCATCCTAAACTCGGTCCATTTCTAGTGGTTTCTATCTCAGTGGATGGCATTGCCATTCAATCCCTTGTGCAAGCCTTGACTCCTGCCTTCGTTATCTCTTGATGTCCAAACTATCAAGATTGGGTGGTGTTCTTGCCCACCCAACAATACCTCCAAAATATTGCTTCCGTCTCTCAGTGTTCCTCCATTTCTGTTAAAACTATCTAGTCCAGTGGTTTCCCCTCAGGGTCTGCCTACCTTCCTGTCTGATTTCATCTCATCCTGTGGGCTTCTCGTTTTCTAAATACCTGCTCTTGCAGAACCCTCATCATGATTTTCTCTCTACTTGGAATGGTTTTGCCCATCTAATCAACTCCTATCTGTCCTTCACATCTCAGCTCAAGGGACATGTTTTTAGGGGAAATTGTAAGCAACTGAAGTTTTTCCTGAACGAAGCAGGGGGTGTGGGGAAGTGTGTTAAAAAGATATTTGTAACTCACAGATGGGATGATTTACAGATGGGAGAACTAAGCTCCCACATCCAGGAATAACACACCAACCACCAGTCAGAAACCGGTCCGGGAAAAAGTCCATAGTCATTATTTCAAAGCAACCACACCTGCTATAACAAGAGAGACAGACAGACAGACAGACACCGACCCACTGCATGCTAGCCACAAGGGAAGCTGGGAAAGCCAGTATCCGACACTTGCCTATGGTGGAAGGTGTTTTCTTACTCCCACCAAGGCCTGTATTGTAAGCAGTTCCCTAAACATTTAAAGGAGGTGCAGATGTTGGGCAGCGAAAAAGAAGTACACATCTTCACTGTAGAAGATTTCTCTGGTTTTGACGTGTTACATTCCATCACTGCCTCTCGTAGCAACTTGTATGTCTTCAAAACACTTGCAACAGTCAGCATTTTACACTTACAAGCGGGGTCTCAATTTGCCATGTGCTTACTCCCTATCTCCTCTAATATAATAGCTTGCCAACACCCCAAGAGAGGCACTGTTCCTATTTCTGCTCACTGGTGTGTATTCCCAACATTGAATACTTTGTAGGTGCTTGTGGAATGAACTTCAGGAGTCAGGCAATTTGGGCTAGGAACAGATAACCAAGATTTATTCAAGAATCTTAACATCTGTAAACCAGAAGCACAAGTACGCAACACCCAGAGGGTTCCGAAGACCAGAGAAAAGCTGAGAGTCCTTGGGTTCGGTTCGGTATTCTTAGGCTCTGGTCTGAGATGGTAGCTGCTGAGGTGTCTGGGTAATGGAACATTCTGAATTGCTTAGAGGCTTCTCTATGGAGTTAATGTACATCCAGGCATTGAGGCACAAGTGGAGATGTTACCCACGCAGGGGTCCTTGCCCCTGTCAGGATAGAAATCAAGCGAGTGTGTGAAATAGTTTGCAGAGAGAGAGGCTTAGGAGAGCGAAAGCTTGATGTACCGCAGAGAGCTCACTCCGAAGAACGGATGTGGCTCCCCCAAGTCTGTGGGCATGGCGTTTCTATGGGCCCTCGGGACCCATAAAATATTCCCAAGTATTGGAAATAAAATTTCAAAGTATTTCTTAAAAGGACTATTTAACCCATAAAGTTTTACTTCCATTTAGATAGATTAAATAAGCCTAAGCATTACTCTTATTTGTTGAGTAGTATTATAGTTTGTGCCTCTCCTTTCCCCGTTTACAGCCCACTGCTGTCCCCATGTGTGAAAGGAGCAGAAGGCAGTTTGTGGTCACGCCCTCACGGGCAGCTGCCCTTCGGGTGAGGTTTGGAATGCCTTCCACACGGGGCCAGGACCTCGCACACAATGGTGTTTTTTCAGCCTCTAAAGTAAATACGGTAGTAACTCCAGCATTAAGAGCCTTGAATACAAAACTACATTGTGTTCCTGGCACCTTCCTCTCTGTTTCTCAGTGCCAGAGCGGTCTTGGCATCTCTCACCGTGCCCGGAGGGTGCAAGCGCGCCCCTCCCTCTCATTCCAGCCGGGTAATAACAGCGCGCAGACCCGGGTGTCCCGGCTGAACCAGCCCATGAAGTTCGGGCGGCTCCCGGGGAAAAGAAAGACTCATACAGAGAGCTTTTTGTCCTTTTTGTAATGGCCCTACGCTGTTTAGACTCAAGGGGCGGCTTCTGAATTTGCATTTAGGATTAACATGTAAATGAAGTGAGAGAGCTATCAATCCTCACAAGTTCGTCCAACCCACAGCCCACAGACTGCGTGAGGCTCAGGACCACTTAGAATGCGGCCCCACACGAATGCATAAACTTTTAAAAACATGGAAATTATGCACTGCTCTTTTTTTTTTTTTAATGTGTGGCCCAAGACAATTCTTCTTCCAGTGTGGCCCAGGAAAGCCGAAGGGTTGGGCACCCCTGCTGGGATGAACGTGCAGGAGGCATTCATTTGGTATAAATTTTTCCATGGAAATGTACCCTGTTCGTTTGCTGGTGCTGCTGTAGCAAACAGCCACAAACTGCATTGCTCAAACCACAGGAATGCATGGGCTCGTGGTTCTGGAGCCTGGGCATCCACCATCAAGATGTTGGCAGGTTGGTTCCCTCCGAGCTGTGCCTCCCTCCTGGCTTCTGACGTGCGTGCAGGTGGCATGCTCCAGGCGTCTTCACACCTTCTTCCTTCTGTCTTCGTCTGTCTTTGTGTCTGCATTTCTCCTTTTTCTAAGAACACCACTCACATTGGATTAGGGGCCACTCCAATGACTTCGTTTTAGGTTGATTCCTTCTCTAAAGTGAAGCTCCAAATCTTTGGTATTGGGGGGGTTAGGACTCCAGTGTTTTTTTCTTGGGAGCGGACAGATTTCAACCCGTTAATACTCTAATCTGGGACACCCCAGCAGCGGACAGACTACTTGTAGGCCGATCCCTGCGAGCGAAGTCTCTGGCCCGCAGCCGACAGGCTGAGAACGAGCACCCCAGACAGGATAAGCTCAGCTAGCAGCAACCGCAGTCCCAGATAAAGGGAGCATTGTCCCGGGAGGGACCCAGCCTCCCCTGGGGGCATCTCTGTTCCACACCCGCCCTCAGATAGCAGCACCGACAATGTGCCTGGTTTCAGAAACAAGGGACACAACATTGCTCTAATCTTAGAACATTTCCAAAATTGCATTTGTTACTAGTTAAGGAATTAAGATTACAGAAGTGGTTAAGTAAAATCCCATATGCTTCATTTCCTTAGCAGAAGAAGATAAAATAGTAATAATAAAAAAGGAACTGTATCTTGTCCTCCTGAAGTCGTCCTGACAGGTTGAGCTTTTACCTGTCGTTCCGTCTCACAGCCCGGCCCCGTGCTGCCCAGGCCTTGTCAAGGACGACATTCTGTGTTAGTGTGTGGGATTCTTGAATTCACGTTCTTCTGCTCCACTAGAATGTCACCTCCCTAGGTGCAAGGGCCACATTTTTGTTGTTGTTTTGTGATGTTGTTAGATTCTCAGAAATGACATACAGGGTCCAGCAGAAATAAGGCCCGGACTTGAGTTATGATTTTATTGCAAAATCATCACCATACATGCTATGATTTTGTAATAAAAGATTTGGTATAGATTTCCAGCTTATTTAATAATTTCCAGCTTATTAAAAGGGGGTATTATTTATGTAAGCATGTATGATGATGATTTTGTAATAAAATCATAACTTCAGTCTGAGCGTTACTTCTGTCGGACCCTGTCATATGGCCTCAATAAATATCTATTTATTATGAGGGAATGATGTGGTAGCTTTTGAATAGATTCATTTGTTATTCAGTCAAATGCTGCATTCGTCATTCATCCAATGCTCCATAGTTAATAATATTATTCTATAAATATAGCTTGTGCAGTGATGGAAAAGAAGTAAATTTTCTCTCAAAAAGTTTAGGATTTACAAGTAGAATCAAAATATTTTTTAAAAGTCAAGGGATAAAATATAATACACAATGATAAAGTTTAAAACAGTGAGAATGGTGTAAAAGTGCTATAGGCTTACAGAAGGTGGGAAAGACCACCATGTTCTGAGAGAGCAGAGAAAGTTCGTGAAGGAAACATTTGAGGTAGGTCTTAAAGTATCTTATTTTTGCAAATTTTATGAAACCACATGACCTACTGAACATATTGCTAGGGTCTCGTAGTGGGCATACCTAAAACGGCCCCCGCGATCCCTGTGCCTTGGTGTGCGCATCCCTTGGAGTATAGGCTGGTCTAGTGGTTTGCTCCGGCCAATACAGTGCGACCCGACGAATGGGCTGAGTTACGTACAGTCGTCACCAGCATCTCGCTAGCAGATGCTCTTCCTTGCTGGCTTTTATAAAGTAAGTTGCCATATTGGGGAAGTTCATGGAGCAAGGAACTGTGGGTGACTTCTGGCCAACACCCCGTTAGAAAGTGAAGCAGGAAGCTGTCCGTCAAACAGCCTTCTAGGAATTGAAGATCTGTCAGCAACCACAGGCATTTGGACATTGATCGTTTTCCGTGGAGCTTTTAGATGAGATCCCAGCTCGGGTTACCCCCTGACAGAAGCCTTGTGGGAGACCTGGAATCAGAGACCCAGAGAAGCCGTGACTTGATTCCCGAACCGAAGAAAGTGTGGGATAAAATGCGTGTTGTTTTAAGCTGCTAAATTGTTCAGGAATTGTTACAAAGTGATGAAAAAGGAATACAGGTCCTTCCAGGGTCTTAGGATTGGTACCACTGACGGCCCTCAAAGCTGAGTTCGTTTGCGTCGTGGCAGATCTGCCTTTGGCCGTGGTCCTGAACAGCACAATAAAATCTCATGCACTCAAACTTTATATTTTCTCACTATTTGCAGAATTTTATTTCTGGATAGGCAGCATGGGTTTGGTGTTGGTAATCAATCAGTTGAGTAAAAGATAAATCATCTGCCAAAGGGAAGAGGCAGAGAAAATTTAAGGAGAGAAAATGTTCCTTTGAACCAATTTGGAGCATCAGGATGTCAACAAGGCGGGCCGGGCACTCCCCTGACGTGTGAAAGTGCACATTTAGCGGTCTTGTCTGTGTGATTGCCTTTCTGCCTCCAGCGAAGTCCGGCAGCTCGGGCATGGAAGCTGAGAAAGACAAAGGTGGGGGTTACCTAATGGTGCTGACTTGTGATGGGCTTAGAGGGTTCTGGCCCGGCTGGATGGCAAATAAAGTTAGAGAAATGTGATGTGATGTGGTAAGAAGAAGACGTAAAGAGCCTGGAACCCGCAGTGGGATGGGAAGCAGTTCTGTGGGCATAATAAAGGGACAAGAGAGTAGAGACATGGTCAGGGAAGGGGTCTTTGCATGTGAGAGCTTGGAAGTCCGATGAGTTGGGTTTGGCCATAGAAATGTGGGATCGAAATGGACACAAGAGAAAAATCACTGACATTTAAAGCAAACATTTTGACACCCAGAGTCTCCAAATTGTCATCAATAATTTTTGAAGTTATAAAAGAAGGCCATAAGGGGACAAGCTATTCAGAGATGACTATGAGCTAGCTATTTTCCATCAGTATGATCCTGTGTGCCGTACACTTCTGAAAAGAGTGTTTTTCAATGTAGCATATCTAAATTAACATTGCTGAAACACCGGATCATTCTATAAGTAATGAGAAAATATAACAGAGGAAATTATCACCTGTATGCTGAATCATTTTCAAATTAAGAAATACAAATAGCATTTCCTCTAAGATTAACAGCATATATTTCTGTTAAATCCACATCTAATGGATTTAACAAAATGATTCATTGAATGACGCCATAGACAGGTCACCTGAAATTGGCTATCAGTAGGGACATAGGGTTATAATTCCTGTTCTCGTCTTATCTCTTGATCCTACATGGCTGTTTGGAGCAGTGAGCATCCTTCTGAGTGTTGGAGTAAAGATTTCACCAAGAGGTAGGGCAACTAAGATTTCAAAGCTGAATGTTGAAAGGAAAATGGAGGTAAATAAGTCACAGCAATAAGTCCGACTTGGTCTCTAACAATGTTGTAATTTTAAACGTTAACAGTCGTCTTTGAAAGACCTTTCACTATGTGGGTAAATAATGGTTCCTGCCTCTTTACTGTGTCACAGCGCTAATCCCCCTTTGCCAGCAGGTAGAGTTCAGGCCCTGGGCCCAGGCCGTGTCCTCCAGAGGCCACGGGAAGGCCTCAGCCTGAGGGGGCTTCCACTTTGGCTCAGGCACGTGGCAACAGCCGCACTGCACTTGCAGCCTCGGCAGCAGCCCGGCGGTTTCCCAGAGGGTCCAAAGCTGAGTTCCTGGTGCAGAAGTAGCACCGAGGGGGTGGCAGCTGCCAAGTTTGCTCTCGTACACAGTGGGGAAGGAAAGTAGCCGTGACAGCAGGTTTTCTACATCAGGCCCCCTCTGCTGTGAGCTTTGGGGCTTGATTCCTGAGATTACCCTGAAGTCCGCTTCTCCAGCCTTCTCCGCAGTTTGAGAAACTTCATTTTTGCTTCACCAGCCGGAGTCATTATCTGGTGGTTGCGACTACGAACCTGACAAGCACCGCATGTGAGGGTGGCTCTCACGGGGCCCTCGGGTGCGATTTCTAAGTAAACGCTGAAACCTGAGGGTTGCGCCAGCGTTCGTTTCTCACTGGGACGTGGAGAGGGTAGAGCTTCATGTAAATGGCTGGCGATGGGGTCAAGAACGTCCTGATTCAGAGCTGCCTCTCCAGGGAAGGAGCGGGATGGATGGCAGATGGGGCCTGGGAGGAGCAGTGATTCACGCACCGCGTGCCGGACCCTCTGCTCCACTCCGGAAAGGGAAGTGCACGGAAGAGTGACTTGGAGAGAGTTATCCAAGTCGCTAAAAATCACCGTGTGTCAAGTGGCCACATTTCACAAGTATGTTTTCGTGAGATACTAAACATCTAAAGAGAACTCACTCTACCCTATTTACCCAGAATCTTCAAGAAGGATCGGTAGAACCTTCAAGAACAGACAGATTTGTGAGTCCGTAAAGAGTTAATATGCTGCCTACGAACAGCTGAATAGTCGTTCACAAAGGCAGCAGGACAACACTGGGGAGAGGACCCCACCCTGGGGGCTTGGGCTGAACTTGACCAGTAGTCTGGGGGCAGGGAACGTTTGAAGACAGAAGAACCATACTTCACTCGAACTCTAGAGGATTGACTTATTTTTACTCGGGACTAGGGAAGGAGGGTGCTGCTTCGGTCAGGAAGACACACTTTGGGGGTTTGTGTGGTTTGGGTGGGGGTGGAGATACGTTTTCGAGGCATGTCTGCTGTGATGAATTGTGGGAAGGGGAGGGGTCCAGAGGGGCTCACAGTTCAAGGGAGGAGAGAAAGCCGGGCCTGGGGTTCCTTCCTCACTTCCTTGTAAATGATGGGGTCAGCTCAGGTTCTGGGCTGAATGGAGGGGACCCTGCGAGGTTCATCATGCTGAGGTTCATCAGACTCTCAGCGGGATGGGGTCGGTGCAGCTACACATTTACTTGGAGGTTTACTTGGAGTTTTCTCATGCAAATTGGGTTCATGAGAACCCGCAGCCTGAGGAGTTACTGCGTGGCTAGGTTTTTGTGCTGTGTGAGTCTAAGGGGGAAATTTGGTTTGTTCAAAGCTTAAGGTTTGTAGCTGCTGTTTGAGGTCTCCACTGCCTTTTGTCTGATAGTATCACATTTTACTAAATAGAAGTCATCTCCTCTTTAGAATTCCAGTTTCTGTGCCCCACCACCCCCTTTGTTGCTGGTTACCTAATTTTAGGGTTCCCATTGGACAGGGTAACGAAGGACCCTACGGTCCTAAGTGAAGCCTGACCACGGCCCCTCGAAAAAAGACCCCGTCTTCGTCTCATATATGATGCTTTGTATTTTCCTCACAATTAGGGCACGGGCTCCCAATCAAGCGTTATCGATGTATTTGCTCACTTACTGTGTGGAGAAGGCAAACACCTTGTTTTTCAAAGGTACTGCAAGAAGTTTCGTGGCCAAATTCACAGGCAAGGAAAAAACCCTATTTAATGACAGGTACAGAGAACTAAACCTCGTGTGAAGTAAGATTCTGTGAGGGCGGCTGACCCTTGGCTTGGCTGTCTGCGCCCACGGGCCGCCTCTGCCCAGGGGCCTGTGGGTCATGCCCGCAGGAGTCCCAAAATGTGTGCAGACCAAGGAAGGTAAATGCGAATAACTGGCTCCACGGTCTGGCATAAGAGCTCAATGCATTTTGCAGTTTACGACGGAAGACTCCACATGGGAAATGAGTGGGTGCGCGCGTAGGGGAAAGATGGGAAATGCAGGTACTGACGGACGGGGTGGGCCATGGTAGATGGTGGACTTCGTTCCCTCCAGGGAAAGGGAAAGAAATGATTGGGCAGCTCTGTCTAGAGCTGCGGGTGACTGGGCGTCAGGACTTGCCTTCACCCACTGTGAAAGCAAAGCTGCCTGCATCGCCCAGCGCTGGTGGGTGAGAATCGGGAGGAAGGTGAGGGTTGGAGAAACCCTGATATGAGGCTGGAAAGCTGTGCTTTGAGCAACGCTGGTAGAGACAGATCCTGGTGGAGTGGCAACGGGGTGGCTGGAGCTCAAGGGACACGTTTATACCTTCGAAAGCGAAACACAACGCGCTGCTCCCCGCTAAGAAGCCGTCAGCCTGCCCGGGGCTAGGCCTCTGCTCTCAGCGTCAGGGTGGAGTTCCCGCGTCAGAGCAGCCTCGCAAGGCAGCGGGACGGATGGCTCTCCCGGGCAGGAGGAGCCCCGGGGCTTAAGTCCTCCGGGCTTCACTCCCCAGGATGTTGGTCTGGGAGCAGTCTGCAGTGATAAGGTCCATTCAGACGGAAACCGAGCAGAGCCTTCGGGCGAGGCCATGGCTGCTCTTCCGGCCATGCCCTGAGCTTGGTGGGTCACCGTGTCCTCCCTGGCCACGCGCGTGTGAATTCCTTGACTTACCTCCTGTAAGAATGCAGCCTAAGCAAATTCCAGTTCCCTACTGAGACAGGACAGAAATTTCTCTCCCCTCCGGTCTTCCGCATCTCCTTTCTGGTTCTGTCACGCTGCTGTCGTCTGGCTGGAGAGAGTCTCTGTACCTACGCTTCATCAAGTTGCCTTCTTCTGTCCGTCTCAGAACAATAGCAGCCTGGGCTCCAGAAAGAGGTACTTTCCTATGTGTGTATAAATAGTTCGTGCTTTAGACGACTCCCACATGTGTGAATTTCAGTTTCCTTAGTCAAATGACAGCAACCTTTCAACGTCACAGTTCTGGTTTCAGTTACCACATGTATTCCCTGAGCAATCGCACAAGGTGCAGACTCGGCTGCCGGTTCGCCAAGCTCACAAATCCCTGGGCAACTAACGGGTGCCAGTCACGATCGGGAACTTGCCCCCCACCTTCTCCAAAGGCTGTCAGTGGCGGGTCACTGCACATCCGTTTACTCAGCTCACCCACTTCTGTGTGTGAAAGCGAAGTGGAAGACTGTGGTGCCACACCCTGGCTTCCTGGCAGCGGGGAGAGAACCAGGCAAAGCAGCTGAACTTTTAGAGCAGAACCGCTGTCACTGTGTTTCTCTTGGGCACTTGAAAATGTGAAAATTTGCTTTTTCACCCCCGAACATGACTTCATTAATCCAGCCCATGGGCCCAGGAGGTGTTTGCACTTTGAAAGCCTTTTGCTCCTATAATATATGGACTTGAGGGCAGGCTGCAACTGGAAGTCATGGCACTTCAGCTGAGTCTTGGGTGACAGGTGCCCTAAAGCATGCAGTTAAAAGCACGTAAACATCACGGCCAGAAGTGAGGGTGGGTCACGTCTATGCAGGAGGACCAAACTTTTACCTCACCGTGCAGGTGACTCTGCAGCATTGAAATCCAGTGCAAACAGAGCTACGGTTCCTGCCGTGGGAATGTAGAAGCGGCTGCCATTCTGGCTTCGAGACCGGGACTTGTGAAGGGGACCTCAGCATTATCCGCAGGGACCGGGTTGCAATGAGAGGATAAAGAGGTCCCAGAAGAAGTGACACTGGGGGAAAAACCGCTTCGCATGAAAGGAATTGTCAGAAGTATTTCGCGGCGTTGAAAGCACAAGGGATGAGCGAGCGGGTAAGCGGATCCAAGCCCAGAAAGGGGGGCGTTCAGGCCACACACCGGCTGGGTTACGTAGCAGAAGGCAAGTGCCGTCCAAACTGGTCTTGATAAATTTTGTACGAAGAAATAAAGCACTTTAATCTTCAGCGTTTTAAAAATGTACCTAGATAGTTAGAACTGACAGTAAGAGAAATTTTAATGTTTTAATTAGACATTTGAAAGGTCACAGAAAAGTCATGTTCTTTCGCTTTCGATGGTTAAGATTGCTTTCCGTGGTTTCCACTGCAGTCCTTTCAGTCACCTTTATGGTCCCTTACCACCGTGCGGAGGGAAGAAGGGTACACAGGGCTGTCCGGAAAGTCTCCAGCCATATAATGTGAAAAATAGAGGCATTTATGGCTGCATTTTTTCCTGAGAGCCCTCGTATGTGTATCTTATATATTTAAATGTGCAGGAAGATTTAGTCATTTACTTAACTGGTATTTATTCAGCTAGCACCAACTATTTGCCAAGCACTGGGCAGTGACCAAAACAAAGTCAACATTCATCCACACCTTTAAAATACGTCTAGTGATGATGAAAGAGTTAAAGGAAAGGAAAGCTGAAAGGTGGGGCAGCGTTCAGGGCGGGGGTGTGGTACCTCATTATTGACGCTGTGGCCCCTGGGAGCCTCCCTGCACGGTGGTGATGTTGAACATAAAACACAGCTGGTCTGCACGAGGAGAACTCCAGGCAGAGGAAGTACGAAGCCTGTTTTTCTTCTGTCATATTGCTGATTCTAGATCATGTTTTCTTGGTCACTTGGGAGGCAGGTGAAGTCTCAGACAACAGAAGTAAGGCTGCCACTACATTGAGGTGTACATAGAATGACATCATAGGCTGAGCCCTAAATAATGGGGACTCCAGACCAGCGTAATCATGCATATGTTCATTTTCTGCCTCATGATTTCCTGAAAAAATGTATTGATTCCGATTCGTTTTGGTTTCCCACTTAATAATTAAGCAGAGGTCATTCCATTGAGGGTGTACAATTCCTTCTCAAATGCTGTTTTTTACAGCCCAAACATGGTAAATGTACCAACTCTTGTTTATTATCTTAAAAAAAAATCTTCAATAGAAGTTCATGTGTGTTTTTAGTTTTTTGAGTTGTGGTGTTGATTCAAAGGTCTTAATTAACCTTAACTTATATTTATTCATTTCTACAGCTAGGCCATGAACCTTGTTTTGTTTTGTTTTGTTTGTTTTTTAAATGATGGATGACAATTGCTTTAAAAGAGGAAAAGACGAGTACTAGTAAAATAGAAATGAAATTCATGCCACATATTTGTGGCCTAACTGCAGAAACAAGGGGAGAGAAAACATACTAACTTAGTCTTATACGTGCTAGGGATTGTCCCAAGTGCATTTACAAGTTAAGTCTTCAGACAGTCTATCAATTGTTCACAATATTGTACAATAGTAAAGGATGCTCTTATCGTTGCTTTGCCAATGAAGACTGGACTCAGCTGGTAACTGGTAGACCTGGGATTTGAACCTAGGCAGTGAGTCTCCAGGGCCTTTATTCTTAATCGATGCCTTACTGACTAGACTGGACTGAATGCAAGGGCCCAGGTGTTTCAGAAAATAAGTTTTATTGAGCAGAAGACACGATTCAGTGGGAATTTCACCTTCTGCTCTTCATCGTCACTGCAGTTACTGCCTAAGAATCATTCTACTCCATATCACGTTCACTGAAGCAGATGGTGACTCTTATTTTGGTGTATTTTTATTGGAGATATATATATATATATATATATATATATATATATATATATATATATATGTATATGTAATTCTTACACCAAGCATATGTATAACTTTAGTAGATGTTATTACCTTTATTATTAATTCATGTCTATTTATATCGTATTGCTAGAGCCTCTATTCTGTTCCCTTGATTTATTTTTCCTTTTTTATGCCAATATCATTCTCTTTTAATCACTGTCACTTTATATTACGTACTGATATCTGGTAGTACTAGCCCTCCAACTTTCTTCTGATTGTAGCTATTTAGGCTGTGGATTTCCTATACATTTTAGAATCAACTCGTCTATTTCCATAAATCACAACAAACGAACAAACAAGTTACTCTCAAGCTTTTCGGTGGGGTCATATTAAATCTATAAATCAATTTGGGATGAATGAAAACCTTTATACTCTTGAGTCTTCCAATAAGTCAATGCAGCATGTGCCTCTGTTTCTTTAGCAATTAGGTTCGGGACCTGGGGAACCGCAGAACCCCCAAAGGCAGAAGACAGAGCCAAGTGTTTGGGACCCTGGCGATGGGAACTAGAAAGTTGAGATGGGAGGGTGTGTTCCGACTCTCAGGAGCCCTTGAATTCTTTTTCCTTCCTTTCATCTCTTCTCATTCACTCTCCTCCCAGTCTTCCTGCATTTGGGGCAGTGTCTTTGGAGTTGCTCGTCTTGTCCATAGTCACTGTGACTGCCTGTACCCCTCGGGTTTTTCAGCTCAAGCACCTATTCCCAACTAATGACAGAGTCGTACCTTTCAGTTCAAATTGTTGAGGAAAGAAATTCAGTTTATTATTAAATGGTCAATGGATTGCTTGTCTTGGGTGGGTGGTAAGGCGGGACCTATGAAAGGGGAAGGTTCTGGAAGGAGAGAAGACAAGGGAAGGTGGTGAATACAGTCTAGGGAATGCTGTCAACCAGTCAGCCTGGGTCTAGAAAAGAGAAAGAAACCCACCTTGGAAAGTTTATCTTTAGGGTCAGCATCTGAACCTTTGTGATTCCCCTAACGAAGTGTGATTTTTACTTTTCAGTACCTATTTCACTTACAATCTAATGTGGCTAATCCAAGGAGATACTGGAATAAGAAAGAATAAGAATAAATTGGAACTTGAACTTCACTCACTGCTCTCGCTGTCCTGTAGTTCAGTTTTCAAATCTGTAAAATGAGGATAATATTATTTGGGGCGAAGATAATGAAATGGTACACGAAAAGTCTTTAGTATAGTATCTAGCCAACAGTAGCACTCAAAACAGTGTTTCATTGCCTTTCAAACGGTTGGTTCTGGACCTTGCTCTTCTGTCTGAGCACTCAGAGGAGCCCCTGCCTTTGACTTTCTCTCTGATTGTTCCTGTCGTCGCTGCTCATCTGCACTTGGTTAACATCCTAACTCCATTTCTCAGCTCCTTTGAGATAAAGCGAGTGCTTTTGGAACAGACTGCAACCATTATTCCATCTCTGTGAAACCACTGGTTATGTTCTCATGGAATTTGGTTTCTACCTTTCTTTTTTTGCACATTTCGTTGCTGCACATTTAGGAGTGTGTAATAAAACCAGATGACAGAGAAGAATGCACATGTTTGAGGTCAGTGACGGCAAAAGTCAGATGGGCTGCTGGGACCCTGGGCTAACTCACAGAGGCCAATCTGAGGTTCCCGTGGTTCTAACTGGGTTTCTAATCGCAGTCTTCCTGAACATGGGTTTTCCTTGTCTGACTTGCCTCAAGTCCTTTTATTTCCCCTCCGTTTAGCCCAGCTTCTATCCTCAGTCAAGCTATCAGGCTACACTCCCTTCTTTGTGGGCACGAGGATTCTCTGATTGCTTTGCAAGCATAGCCTTCAGACGCTGGGCCAAACAGAATATGGGTTATTCTAGGCACCGGGTAATCTCTTTCTTCCTTGTTTTTCCTCTTACACAAATCTTTTCCTTTCAGTCTCTTGGGTTCACTCATTCTTTTTATAGAATTATGATGTATATTTCTCTATTTTTTCTAATACCTGGATTTTAGGTATTTTATTTAATGCATAGCTCTCTGCAGGTTGGAAAAACATTAATATTTATAGGATGCCTTTACTAACCCAAGGATCATGCTATGTTATTATAAAAAGCAGTCTTAGAAGTAATCTAGTCCAAATCTCTCCGTTTACAGATATGGATACTGAGATTCATTGGCATATTAGTTAGGACAGGCTACTATAACAGATAGACCATAAAATATCAATTGCTACATACCTTTTATTTCTTAGTTCCAGTAAGTTGTTTAGTTCAGTAGCATGTTTTATTTTTTTCTCTATAAAAATCATTTAAAATTCATACTAATGGTAGGTATGTCATTTTCAAAATATTGATTTCAGGATCAACCTAAGGATTATTTTCTCAGTTATCCAAAACAAGGAAAGAGCTAGAAATAGCCCAATGGGACATGTTTTTCGGTTAGAAGTGGCCCATATTATGGCATTGGAGAGAACATGGTCAGAAAGCATATTTCACTACTAACTGAAATGTTGGCTGCATGGCTACAGAGAAGAAAAACACATTTTGTTTTTCTGTTAGTGGTTTCTGCCACAGTGATCACAGGTTACATAGTTAACGATGTTCCCTGCAACACAAGTGTGCATAAGTGGACGTAAGGATTTTAAAAATCCACATGTTAAGGGGGGAAAAAGAATTTGTATTGAACATGCATGGGGAAGGTAGAAGATGAGAGGTGGAGAGTGTTTATCACTGCCATGGGCTAGGGCTCTGAAGAACTGTAACAGCATTCCCTTAACACCCGACTACTTATCAGGTGCTTGCACGTACATGCATTCCATTGCTGTGCACGTGTCATAGAGTATAGCACCCCAAATCATCTGAAGGCTAAAATGAAAAAGGAAGGAAGGAAATTAGGAGGGGGCAGAATGGAGAAATAAAAGAAGGACAAAAGGAGAGAAGTAGGGAGAAGAGAAGAAAAGTAGATGAATAGCAAGTACCAGGGGATTATTTGGGCAGTTTCTTTTCTCTTCTGTGGACTTCCATTAATCTGTCACTAGCTCTTGTCTAGATGTATACATCTTGTCTCAATGATTCAAACACCAAGTGCTCTAACTCATTCCGAGAAAAAGATACATTGGAATATAATATGTTTCTATGTCCATCCACCTCTCTGTTATCTATTTACCTATCTATCTATCCATCATTTATCTATATCTACCATCTATCTATCATCAATCATCTATCTATCTATCATCAATCAACTATCATGGGTCAGAAACCTAAGGTGCGCCTGCTTATTCAATAGACATGACTATCTTCCAATTTTGTATATAATTTTCTGTTTATATTTGCTTGCATACAGAGGCCATTTGTGATGTTAGATTTTTCATCTGTAGAAAGAAGAAACATTGACTATTACCAGCTGTCTTTCTAGCACTTTCTAAGAAAAACCCTCTGATATGTTTCAGTTAAGAGGTGATAAGATTTGTTAAATCATGATCCAAACTGCCTTTAACAAGTTTCAACACAAACTATAAATAGCCAAGCAGTGCCATCTGTTTCACATATTTTCGTGTCAGTGATATATGAGGGAAAAAAATTACTCACAATTGACAACTCAGAGCTCCTAGGAATTGTGTGCTATCCCTCGAAGCCTGTGCTAATGCATCTTGCTTTTGCCACAATCTCCAGAAAGTAACCAGCATTACCTACATATGCATAAGTGCAGTTCAGTGTAAGGGATATTTTCAGAAGAAATGCATCCTTACTCATTGTGTCTAAATATCAGCCCTGACGTTTATTTACTTTTATGGCCTTCACTCTTTTTGTCTCCATTTGGGTGCATAAGCATAGACATTCCCTAACTTACAAACAGGTGATCTTGCAAAGTGTTTCCCTCACCCCAGTTTTATTGAGGCATAATTGAGAAATAAAATTATGATAGAGTCAAAATGTACAACATGAGGATTTGATATATGTACAGTACACACTGTGAAAGAATTCCTACAATCAAGTCAATTAACATATGTATCATCTCACGCAGTTACTTATTGGGTGTTTTTATATGTGAAAATGCTTATGATATACTCTCTTAGCAAATTTCAATTATGCAATACAGTAGTACCAACTGTAGTTATCAAGCTGCACACGAGATCCTCAGAACTTACTCATCTTAAACTAAAACTTTACCCTTTTACCAACCTCCTCTATCCCCTCCCGCATTCTCAGCTTCGATTCTAATCCCTTGTTTGTTTCTTTATTTCTTTGTTTCTTTCTTCCTTCTCTCTCTCTTTCTGTTTCTTTTCTTTCTTTTATTTTTGGTTCCGTATATAAGTGATACCGTGCCGTATTTGTCTTTCTCCATCCAGCTTATTTCACTTAGCATGATGCCCTCAAGTTTTGCCCATATTGTCACAAATGGCAGGATTTCCTTATTTTTTAAGGCTGAATAATTGTCCTGTGTGTGTGTGTGTGTGTGTGTGAGAGAGAGAGAGAGAGAGAGAGAGAGAGAGAGAGAGAGAGAGGGGGAGAGAGAGAAATACCACATTTTCTTAATTCATCCTTCCGTTGATAGACACTCAGGTTGTTTACACATGTTGGCTGTCAATAATGCTTTAATGAACCTGGGGGTACAGATATCTCTTCAGATAGTGATTTCCTCTCTTTTGGATAAATACATAAAAGTGGGATTGCTGGATCACATGATAGCTCTATTTTTAATTTCATGAAGGAACTTTATACCGTTTTCCATAGTGCTATTGAGTTGTATGAGTTTCTTATACATTTTGGATATTAACCCCTTCCCAGAAATGTGGTTTACAAATATGTTCTCCCAATTTATAGGTTGCCTTATCACATTGTTATTGGATTCATTTACAGAAACATTTTAGTTTGATGTAGTCCCACTTGTTTATTTTGCTTTTGTTAGCTTTGCTTGTGGTATCAAATTAAAAAAATTTTTAAATATCAGCAAGCAAAGTATTTTATATATATTCTGGTTGCGTAGGAAATAAAAGTGAATTTTCCCATGTAAATTACATCAGAATTTGGTGGTTAGATGTCCAGATTTGATACAGAAACCCTCTTCCTCCTCTTTCTTCTATTTTCCGTCTCCTTCCAAATCCGACCATGGTTTCTTTGCTGCATGGGGTGGGATTTTATTACCTCAGCTATAATGGGGTCAGGTGGGGGAGAGTGCGAGACAAGTGTGTCCACATGGCGTGCGTGGTGTGGAGCTGGAGGGTGGGATCGTAGCACAATGAAGAAAAAGGTCGAGGCTGCAGGGAAATCCCCTTTGCCTGTTTGGCACAGCCTTTCATGTGAGAGACTTCCCGTGTGGCTCACACACACTGAGGACCGTCCCTCCAGTGCCGTGGAAACTGACTCATAACCTTCGTGGTCATGATGTTTCTCTGCACTACTCCATCTCCTTGTCTAGCTTCTAGTCTCATCACCTCTCAACCTATCCTATGCAGGGCTGCTGGAGATGCCCTACGTGCTATACACATGACCCTGATTCCAAGAAGTGAGCTTTTTCCTTATTTTTAAATTTAAATTTCCTTTAGTTTTGGGTTAATTAATGCATTAAGATGGTTCAACATCCAATAGGAAGAGAAGGCTATTATAGTAAAAAATTTCCCTTCCTTTCTTGATACCCTGCCAACAAATTCCCTTCTCTAACAGTAACTAATAGTAAACATTTTTTTGTGTATCCTAACATAATTATGTTACACCTATACAGGTAAATGCGTAAGTACATATGTATCTGTCATCTATCATCTTTCTAGCATAAGTACATATGTATCTATCATCTTTCTATCATGTCACTTCTTTTATTTACACACATTTTGTGTTATACTTACATTTCTTATATGTTGGAGATCATTACATATTGCTACGTAATGAATTTTTTTAATGCATTATTTTCTGAATGAATATGATTTATTTCCACAGTACTCTATTATGATATTAGATGTTTTTGAAATTTTGCTTTTACTAAAAGTAATTATGTAATAACTTTCACAGATATTATTTAGAGCATGTATGGATGAAACATGAATGAATAAATTCAAAGATATATTCAATACTCATGCAAAGGGATCTCAGACATACCACTAATACTATTCAGTGTGGATATAATATGACTATAACCACTTAATTTATACTTTTTTCTGTAGGTACTTAAAATATGTATATTCTGCTAATTTTGGCTATTTCTATCAAAGTGGTTGATAGTGTTCAAATTTTCTGTATCTGTATTGATTTGTTTGTTACTATATGAAATTACAGAAAGTGGGTTGAAGTATCTAACAGTATTATTTATTTTTTTCTATTTAAAATTTATTTCTTATAAATAGTGCAAGGTTGGTCTTGCTTTTTTATCCAGCCTGACAATCTTTATATTTAAAGGAGTTTTATTTTATTTATATTTAATGTAATTATTAATATATTTTGGCTTGTCTGCTATTGGGCATTTGTTTTATATTTGTCTCATCTCTTATTTATTCCTTGTTCCTCTTTTCTTTTCTTGATTTGCATTGTTAAGTATTTATTTTTAGTAGTGTATTATTATCTTCTCTATTGACATTTTAGCTAAAACTTTTTTAAAGAAAAAAGGTTTAACCAGAGATGATAATGCACACCTTTAACTACATAGAATTCCCCTTGAATTAATATTGTGCCACTTCATATGTAATATAAAATTCTCCTAACAGTATGCTTCCATGGACTCCCTCCTCCTTCCCATTGTTATTATGCATTTTAGTTTGAATATCTTAAACCCCCAAATATGGAGTTATTTTGCTTTAAACTGTCAGTAGTCCTTTTTAAAAAATATTAGCGAGTAAAAAATATTACCTGTATATTTCCCATTTCCCCTGTCCTCTCATTTCTTCATTTAGATCCATGGTTCCATCTAGTATTAATGTTTCTTTAGCCTACAGGGATTCATTTAACTTACCTTGTAATGCTGGTCTGTTAGCAAGGGTAAGTTCTCTCAGCTTTTGTTTATCTGCATGTATCTTCATTTTGCCTCTCTTTTTGAAAATAATCAGAATCATGAAAGATTAATGAATCGTCTGGTTGCTCTTACTATTGTCTCACAAATGCAATGCTTTTTTTCCTCTGCTGTTGACTAAGGATTGTCTGTTTATCTCTGTGGCTCCGCAATTGGACTGTGATTCTCGTATGACCGGGCGTGACCATCTTGGCTTAGGGCTTAAGGAGCTTTTGGATTCCTGGTTGCATTTTTTAAAATGGAATTTGGAAAACTGTTTGCCTTCATTTTTAAAAAATACTTTTTTTCTGCTGTGTTCTCTCCTTTCTTCCTCAGACTCCCATTGGACATGTGCTTGATGTTAGACTGATTTATATTTCCCCAGAGGTCTTGTATAGTTTCAGTCTTTTAATATTTTTAGTGGATTTATATTTTTAGTGCTTTTTCCCCCTCTGTGTTTCAGTTTGTATAGTTTCTCTAGACTTGACTTTAAGCCCATTAACCTTTACATATAAAATGCATATGATTTATAGTGACTTGATACTTCCCATAATATTCAGGCCTATGGACTTTTTACTTGACTTTTGTGATTACACATACACACACACACACACACACACACACACACAATCCCCTTTCTGTCATGGTGAAAATCCCTGTTAATTATTACTTTGTACCACGATACAAATACTGGTCTCAAATGCTACCATGCCAATAAGATGTTTCTTCAACAAAGTTTAATATTCTTTTTTAGTCTTTTTATTCTTATGGTACATATGATGAGAAATGTACAGTTAAATTACCGTGTTTTAATGTTACTTCTTGGTATGATGATACCACCAACAGGTTTGGTTTTATTTTGTTTTAAATACTTAGGGATTAAATGTTTGCTTTATAACTAAGTGAAATATTTAGATGGTCTCAAAGTCAAATCTAGAAAATATTATATGTATAAAGAAAAGTAATTTCTACCCCTATCTCTTCCATCTTATTTCCTTTACTTCTTTATAGATAAATAAATATCCATCTTATTTCCTTATGGATAATTACATATGTATGTAGATTATCTTTTCATTTTCTTAAATATAAGAAAATGTAGAAATATTCTCATATTCCCCTTTTAAACTAAATAATAGCATACTATGCATCCTTTTCCTTTATTTTATTATTATTTTAATTCAATATATATGGAGTTAAGTCTGTAATATATAGAAAGATCCTCCTTTTTATATATTTTTATTATTATTTTTAGAGATCATAATTCATTCCACCAGTCCCATACTCAGACATTTGGGTTGTTTTCATTCTTTAACTATTAAAATAAAATGACCATGAATTATTCATACATATGTATTTTCATATTTTGCCACGGTATCTTTGGAGTAGTTTTCTGCAAGTAGACTTGTTGGATTAAGAGGTAAACGCATTGGTAATTTTAAAAGATACTGTCAAATATCCCTCCATGTGGCACAGGGTGGTAACGCTTTGTAGGTCCACTAAGCTCTAAATTAGTAGGAGTGCTTGCTTCCCAGTATCTTCAGACTGAGTTAGTTTTTTTTTTCCATTTGATGTCCTTTTCTGCTTTTTAAAAATTACATGTATTGGTGTGATATTGGTTAATAACATTGTATAGGTCTCAAGAGTACGATTCTATAATACATGATCTGTGTACTGCATTAGATGGTCACTACTACTGTAAAGGGCTAATGTCCAAAATACATGAAAAACTCATATGACTCAACAACAACAGCAAAACTTCCCATGAGAAAATGGGCAGAGGACCTGAACGGACAGACACCTGTCCCAAGAAGACATACAAATAACCAACAAAACAGGTTTTCAAGCTTTTGGGTGTTCTCACTCAATGGGTGAGAAGTCCTATCTCAGTGTCATGTTAATTTGTATTTCTCTTAACAGATACATTTTTATATTTAAAAATTACCAATTTCTCAAGGGTCATTTTATCTCTCCAATTTTTAGAAAATGAGGAAATTTCTATTTGTGAAGTCTGTTTCTCATGTATATAAGAACATAATTTAAAAAGAAAAAAAAGGAAGATTTCTTCTCCTGCCAGTATCTTGAGGTTTTCATTGACACAGCAAAGAACAAATTCTAAAACCACTCTGCATAGTGTCCCAGAGCCAAAATGAGGGTTTGATTTACCATGTAATTTATTTCTGGTTCATATTTCTGTTCCGAACAAGCTTTCGGGTTTGAGGTTATAAACAAAATAATTGGACTGTTTACTTGTGGTTCGACAGATGGCACAAATATATGGTAGGAAAAACCCTTTTGTGAAGGATAAAAAGTAGGACAGTAGTTTTCAATTTTATCAACATCTATTTATCAGACAGATATTTGATTCAATAATATTGAAGAAACTCTTGGTTCCTGTCACAATAAAAGGTTATTTTTCTAGTCAAAGGACTTTAGTGCCTTGATAAGATAAACAAAAACGTCCGCTAGGTGTGTTCTGTTTCGTTTTCTGTGGTCATCCTCTTGAATTTGACGTGGCATGGATATGCAAACCTTGTTTCCTGCTGCTTTGTATTTTGTTCTTTCTTCACTTGTTTATCATTTCATTCCCATTTTTTCTTAAACTTCTTAAAGAATTTTATATATCCCCCACCCCTTTTTTTTAACCTGTCACTTTTCACTCATTCCTGCTCTTATGCCTTCCTTCTTCCTTGTCCTAACTCTCTGCATCTATCCCTTTATTTCTTGAATGAACATTTAGGGGGTACCTATTAAATGCTAACCCCTGAACCAGGCAACAAGGTTGCATAGAGAGTGCCAAAAATGTGCACATATTTTAACCCTTTCACTGTATTGACTTCGTGTTTTTTTTCAAAATGTGTCCAAAAGCCACAAAAATTAAAAAGTTTACCGTATTTTGACTATTTTATGCATTTAGTATTAACACTTTGAGCTTGTTTTTATTTTAAATTTGTTATATGGTAATACATTTACCATTGTATCGAATTTTAGCAAAACAAACATACTAAGTGGCATCAATTCGATTTAAGCATACTGACATTTACAGCCAAACACAATGGTCAGGTAAGTCTCATAAATGTTACTCAGTGCTTTTTCTTACTTCAATCACAGATGTACCGCACCAATAACTTTAAAGCCAAAGTGAATTATTAGTCTGTCAAGATACAGTCACAACTACAGAAATGAAAGCCTGAGGCAGAGGAGGAGAATCATGTTCTTGTGACACACTCCTGGTTTTAGATGTGCAAACATCACAGAAAACAGGTTTTAATTTCTGAATGTGTTTACCGAGCCCCACACCACCCGCTGCTATACTTGTCTTATTAGTTGTATTTCATTGTTTTTCTGTTTGTTCATTTTTCAATATTGATGAGACATTGGGAAAAACAGAGACAATTTAATGGCTGAAGATTTTTCTAGCTTGTGATTATATCAAGGAAGAACCAGTTTTAGTTCTCATTTATGATACTTTTGGAAAATAATTTGGTTTAAGAATTGCATGCTGGTATCTCTAATCTTTTTGTCATCTTTTTTCCCTTTCTTCATTTTTAAAAATTAAATTTATTGGGGTGCCATTGATCAATAAAATTATGTAACATATCATCTATATATTGCATTGTCTATTCAGCACCCTAGAGAGAAAGGCAAAAACCTATCTGTTTATGGAACCGTCAGATACTACTACGAGGGATACTGATACGTTCTGTTTGCATACTTTCTACTTTAGAGATACAGAAAGCAGGCAATGATAAGTTTTTAAAGAAATGGACATTTCTCCATTATAGCAAAACTACCCATTGACAAAAATAAACACAGTTAGATTGTGATGACGTCCTGTGGATTTAGCGGATGGATACCTGTCCATTTTGAATAACACCCCATCACTCTTGCTGAGTAGGGGAGTTGAAAGGGAGAAAATTATATGGGCTGAGTATCCAGTAAGGGTGGCCCAGGCTAGACATCTCCACTCACTTAATCCTTCTAACAACCTGTGTGAGGTGGCCATAATCCCAGTGTGGAGACAAGGAAAGGAAGATCAGGTGTGCACACCTCAGTCAGAATCACATGCCTGGTAACTGATGACGTTTCATGATTTCTCAGTATCTGATGTGCCTTCAAAGCGAATTCTTTGGAAATCAGTAAATAATCTGTGAATTTAGGACACATTCCTGAAGACAAACACACCTGTGCCTTCTACCTATGTGTTTATATGTAGCTGAGATCTAGTACATATTACAGAAGGATGGCTATTCATTTGCCTTTTCTGTTCCAAAATGGTAGATTTTTTTTCCCACAGAAGTCAATCAAGCTCCATGCATAAAACCTATTTTTTAAAAATACTTTTTACAGCTTTGAATAGTCTTTGCACACACCAGCATTTAGAGTATTAAGTAAATACAGAGATAAAGAGCAGTTGAATCAAAATAAATATCTTTGATTGATATCCAAAGTAAGGTTTTAATTATTTGTCCTATTTGATGAGAAAGTGTCTCCTTCCAGGGCTGCTCTGTGCAAAACGTCAGCAGGTGTAAATGAACAAAAATGCATTTGTGTCCAAAGCACTTGGCTTTAAGGCATCCCACACCTCCCTAGAGGCGATTAGGAGAGCACCTCTGGTCTAACTGCCACCTTGAAATGATAATGTCGGTTGCCTTTGTCTCCAACAGCCTTCTGGGCTGGACCATGAGGGTCTGGGCTCCTCCCTCTGGTTCCTGCTTCTCAGTCTCCCCTCCTCCCTGTACGAACCCAGAGCCCACGCCCGCCCTGTAAACATCGAGTCCTTCATGTTCACTTCATCCGTAAGGTCACTACTTTGATTAAATAATGAAGGAGAAGAAAAATGTCTCTCTCCTGTGCGCTGGAGGAGATTCTATACCGACAGAGTTCATCTGCTGAAAGGCAGGTCAGCCGTCTGGCCATTATTGTAGAACGTGTTTCCCAACATGAGCAGAACGAAGGATTCCACCACCCCACCTCACTGCTCCATGCAGTGTCCTAGAGCCCGAAAAACTCTGCTTTAGTGACTCTCGTGATTCAGGCTGGAAGGTCGGGTTCAGCGTGACCTTCAGCTTTGTTGATCTGAGTTTAGATAAGGCACTTGCACTCCCGTCAGCCACTGTTTCTAATTTTCTGGTAGGGATTTATACCTTCGGAAAAAATAAGCTTTTAAGGGACCTCAGAAGCTGCCTTAGTAGCTTGGCAAAATGCTACTAAGTAATCATTATAAATGCTTCATAAGCGTAGAGGGAAAACCAGTTTCAAAAGAAGTAAATGGCAGTGCTTCAACGGGTAAAAAAAATGTAGTAACCAACGGAATTCTGTGATATTTTTTAACATGGAAAGAAAAGCATTTCTTTAGGTATATAAAAGGTGCAAAAGTAATTTTAAAAAGTGGCTTTTCTTTCAGAAATGGAATATTCCAAAATTTAAGGAAACGCTGAAATAAAAGAATGGATCCGGACTAGTGTGGTGTACACAGGCCTTTTATGTGCTTCTGGCGCCATCTAGTGACCTACAGGAGCAATAACAACACCTGACCCACATGCTTTGTATAATAAATACATCCGGGAGAACTTACACTGTGAAGTATCTGGGACACTAAGAGAAACCATTGTACAACCCTGATGTACACGTAACATCATTTGAGTAGTGACAATATAGATCTCACAGAACATTGCAATTGTACCGTTCGCTCTGAAATGTTATCAGCCTCTGGGACAACTTTCTCTTCAAATACATTTTGCATGCATTTCTCACTGACGTTCATGGAAGGCTAGAGCACATAACTGCGATTAAGAATTGAACTGAAATACCTGTTGTAATGTGGAAATTAGGAAGAAACTGTTTTTTTCTCTGTTCATTTATTATTTAAATGGTGATGTTACGGATGACGTGAACGAGAAGGACTGGATGTTTACAGGGCGGGCGTGGGCTCTTCTTTAGCACGAGTGGTGGGAACTGGAGAGGGGAGCACGGAGGAGATGACATACCGACGCGTCACCCATCTGGCAATTAGAAAGTGTTTCCCAACATGAGCAGAACGAAGGACCCCACTCTGTGCGTCCATCATTTACCACAAGGCCGTTTGCTGTAGTATTCACAGTCAGGACCTGCTGGAGAACTGGCAGTGCCCAGTGCAAAAGGAAATGCTGGTCCCTTTGTTCAAAAGCCAGTAGTTCCAAGGTGGCGACAATGGAGCATTAAGGAAGTGTGGAATGCTTGTGACAGCAAGGCCCCATGTGACCGTGGGCTCACACGCGCAGACTGCCACTTGTCCCAGGAGAAATCCGGTCCATATGCGGCTGGCTGTGGTGATGAGTCCTTCAAGGTGACAGCCCTCTATCAGGCCATAGCCTGCAAGTGCTCCCCTCAGATCCTGGGGAAAGGCCAGCAACAAGGTAACCTGGAGTCTCCAGAAGTTGCCACGCAGTCATGTTTCTGTTCTCAGTGATGCCACGTCAAGAGGGAGGGAGAAAAGTTGGAAACATCAGTTGGAGGGCTGTAGCCAGAGAGCGAAGGAAACTGGAAGAATTAGAAATTTGGTAAGGGTTGACAGTTTGCGTGAGGTAGCAGAATTCAGTCCAGTGTACGAGTGTGTCATGAAACTTATTTGTTTTCACCGTGGAGAAGAAAGTCAATTAAATCTTAACCACAGCAGACAGAGTTTGCATATCTGTCAGTTACCTGCTGTTTATAACGAGGTAGAAAACAGTTCAAAGACGGGGGCAGGGCAGAGTCCGGTAACCCAGAAAGGTGTGCATGGTTTTCCACTGGAATCAAATTCCTCTCCCAGTCAACCCTGCTTTGGATCAAAGATAATCTCAAAAAAAAAAAAAAAAAAGATTATTCTTGGTCAAAGTAATGGTGATCCCAGTCTTATTTCATTTGCTTGATTGCTTGCATGGGTACAGTAAGATGGTGATTTACCATCTAGACCTTAAATTTGTTTCTCTGGATGTTACTAAGAACCCTAGATTTGACTTTCAATTAGGTTTTCATTAGTAACATCAACTCTCTTCTTACTCTTTAAGAAATTGACTTTATTTTAACAGAATGCTTTAGATGTGAGAAGGTAGTCCAGAGAATTCCCAGATAGGATGCACCATTTCCCTCCATTATGGACATGTTTGGGTCAGCATTGTGTTTAATAAAACTCGTCTCAGTGCCCGCTTTGTTAGAGCGCCTGTTCGCACCGGGATCCTCCGTGTCCCCCAGCGTCCCATTCAGGTCCCCACGTTGCACCCACACATTATTTCTTTTTAGGCTTCTCCTGGCTGCAGCCGTTTTTGCATGTTCCCTCTTTGGATGATCGTGACCTTCTTATGTTGGTAGAATATGTTTCTATTGGCATTAGCCCGATGTTTTTCTCTTGGTGAGACGGGGGTTCCGGGTTTTGGGAGGAAGACCACAGAGGTAAAGCACCGTTTTCACCACATCACGTCGAGGGCACAGGGCGATTCATTTCTGTTGATGTTGACCTTGATTGCTTGTCTGACGTAGCGTTTGTGAGGTTTCTGCGTTGGAACGGGGAAAGAGTCCCCCCCCCCCCCCCATGCTGTACTCTTTGAAAGGAAATCCTCTGCGCAGCCCCTCGGACACGTGGGGAGGTGTGCTCCTTCTATGGGGGCGCATATCCACGTAAACTATTTGGAATTCTGCATTTATTTATTTATTCAATCATTTACTCATATCAGTATGGACTCACTGATATTTATTTCATACTTTGGGTTACGATCCAATGCTTTTGTAAAAATTTATTTTGTTCTTCAAAATTTTCCAGCTTTGATTCCCGGGAGTTCTTTCATTGGGCCCCTTCGCCCCTTGACAGACCTCTGCCATGTGTTTTGTTTTGTTTCTTTGCTGCTGTTGTTGTTCGAGTATCTTCTTTCTGGCATCACAAGGTCCTTCGCTGATACCTCCGTGGCTGGGCGGGGTGGGAGCACCTCCTTACTGTTCCCTGATTGGCCTACACTGATGGCTGGCGTGGCCCCTTCCCCACCTGGTGGTGGGGCGTCCTGGCCCTGCGTTTTTCTGACCCAGCCCCGTGGGGCGAGGGAGTGTCTCCTCACTGCTGGGTAGGTTGCACGTCTAGGCTTCCTTCTTGGTCAGCACGGTGGTGATGGAGCCAAAGTGTTTTCTGTTGTGTTTGCCTAAAGTAGAGTGATTACTGTTACACAGTTCTTTTGGGTTTTTACAATGTCCCTTATTACTTGGACTTTTGTCTGAGGGAATAGGCTCTTATTGCTTTTTTTGATGTTGTTTTTGTTTTTGTCTATATTTATTGGCATTTCCAGGTAGCCAGCTTCATCCATTTCAAGTCTGGAGGTATATGAGGCAACAAAGCCAAACAAACAAAAAGGCCCCACACAACAGAAAAATCTCATGGAACTCATCACCATATGGTTCCTTGGGTCCCGAGGTCTCTGTCTTGTCTGCCTTCTCCTCTCAACCTCTCAGAGTTTTCTGGTTTGTTTTATATAACAATGTCCAAGACTTTCGTTAGTTCTAGCAGGAGGATAGGGAAGAGCATGTGTACTTCATGTCCCTGGAAATGGAAGTCCCTTCCTTGCTTCTTACAAGTCCCTTTTGGAAGCAATAATCAAGAGCAATACCATATCAGGAAGGTACTTTGTTGTAAGTGGGACTGCCTGCTTTTTCCATGGAAGAGTCACCAAACATTCCTCATTTTCCTTTATGAAACATATGTTATATGCCAGGTGTAAAGTATAAAGGTGAAAAATAAGAAATTAGTGTCTCAAGACAAGAGGTGAGTTTTCACTTAAATCTACTTACATCTTATTTTGGGGTTTAAATCAATGACATACAACCACTGCACGGATGAGTTGGTTTCTGCCCCCCGATTCAGAGAATAAGAAATGCACTAAGACAGGGACGCCCAGGGAGTCCCATTGCGATGAAATGAAACATGGAGCTTTCGTTTCCCTGCAGCAGTGGAACACACAACTCCATGAGCCTTCCAAAAGCAGTGGCCAACATCTGGGAGAACTCAGACATTCGCCAGGGATAGTTACACGTAATCCAGAATCAATTATCACCTTGTCAGCTAAGTAAAAATGACTCTTGAATTCACTCATTTCTGTGGGTTCTCTGGAACAGTCAACCAAACCTCAATTTCATAAACTATAGCTACTCCCCCAGTAAACATAGTAGTCACACCAGATCATATGATCATTTTGACCATATTGAAATAGTTTTTTCATTATGCAATGACTTTCAAGTTTTGTTTTATCATTTGAATAAAAACTTTTTTAATGGTTTTATACAAACCTTGAAAATGTTGACCATGGGAGCAATTTTCCATCTGAATTCTTCAGCATTCAAATATACATTCTCCAGGTGAGAAATGAATTGACATAGGACAGTATGTGGTGGTAAACATATTCTAAAGACAAGGATTTCTATGCAAAAAAAGTAAAGAATAAATAAACAGAAACAATCAGAATATTATCACTATTAGTATAAGACTGTATTTATTGGTAGCCAATTGTTAAAAGTATGGAAGAGGCTACTAAGTTTACTACCATTAAGACAAAAGTAAGAAAGAAGACATACAAGATTATCACCTTAAAAAGCGTGGCCCTGAATCAGCGTTGCCCAGGAACTAACTAGAAATGCAAGTTCTCTCCTCCTCACCTCCCCACTATCTTCTATCCCCACCTGCCCAGAGCTACAAAGGAAGATACCTGGGGGTGGAACCAAGTGATCTGTGTTTTAACAAGCCCTGATTTTAGACATATGTCTTATACATTCATGGATATCAGCATTTCATGTCAAGTGAGAAAGAATTTTAAATATTTTTAAAATAAGTTTATAAAATTTGCTCCTCTTCATTACTTGGATTATTAAATAATACAAGAGTCTATTCATTACTTTTCTTGGAAATGTATCCTTTTTCTTTTTTATACTTTATTATTGTGAATGTTAAATATTATATTAACTTCAGTTGTTCAGCATAGTGGTTAGATATTTATATAATTTAAGAAGTGATCCCCCTGACTAGTCTAGTACCCACCTGGCACTATACATAGTTATTACCGTGTTATTGACTATATTCCCTATACTTTGATTTACATCCCCATGACTACCAATCTGTACCTTTTAATTCCTCCACCTTTTTCATCCTGCCCCCCAAAACCCCTACCATCTATCACCCTAATAAATCTAGTACCCATCTGACACCATACATAGTTGTTAAATATTATGGACTATATTCCTTATGCTGTATCCTACATCCCCATGACTACTTTGTAAGAACCAATTTATACTTTTATTCCCATCCTCTTTTCACTTACCCCCAAGCACCCTCCCATCTAGCAATTATCAAAATGTTCTCTGTATTTATGAGCTTGTTTCTATTTTGTTCGTTTGTCTATTTTGTTCTATAGATTCCACGTGTAAGTGAAATCACTTTGTATCTGTCTGTCTCTGTCTGACACTCCAGGTAGCACAACATCCTCCAGGTCCATCCACGTGGCCACAGATGGCAAGAGCCCATTCCCTTCCCTGGCCGAGCGATATTCCATGGTATATACGAGTGTTGTCCAGAAAAAATCCAGCATAAATGCCTCTATTTTTCAGAGTACATGGCTGGATACTTTCCAGACAGCCCTGGTATGTATCACCTCCTCCTCATCCACTCATTCATCAATAGACATGTAGGCTGCCTCCACACCTTGGCCATTGTAAACAATGCTGCAATAAACATATGGATGAATTTGTCCCCTCGAAGTAGCGTTTTGGGTTTTCTCCAATAAACACCCAGAAGTGGGATTACCGGGTCCTTCTTTGTCTCTTGTGATAGCCTTTGTTTTCAAATCTATCGTGTGTGGTATAAGTATTGCCACCTTAGCTTTTTGTTTGTTTGTTTGTTTTCATTTTCATGAAATACCTTTTTCTCATCCCTTTACTTTCAGTCCGAAGTGAGTCCCTTGTAGGCAGCTTATGGAAGGGTCTTGTTTTTCTTATCCATTCATCCACCTTCTCTTTTGATTGGAGCATTTAGTCCATATACCTTTAAAGTAATTGTTGATAGATATGTAGTTATTGCTTTTTTGTCATTCATATTTTTTATCTTTCCCCCCCCCCCCCTTTTTGTCTTAAAGAAGTCTCTTTCACATTCCTTGTAATACTGGTTTGGTGATGCTGAACTCCTTTAGCTTTTTCTTATCTGGGAAGCTCCTTATCTGTTCTGCTATTCTAAGTGATAGCTTTGCTGGGTAGAGTCACCCTAGTTGTAGGCCCTTGCTTTCATCACTTAGAATATTGCATGCCACTCCCTTCTGACCTGCAAAATTTCTGTTGAGAAATCAGCTGGCAGTTTTCTGGGAGCTCCCTTATAGGTAACTAATGGCTTTTCTCTTGTTGCTTTTAGTATTCTTTCTTTGTTTTTAACCTTTGGCATTTTAATTATAGTGTGTCTTGGTGTGGGCCTGTTTAGGTTCATCTTGTTTGGGACTCTCTGTGCTTCCTGGGCTTGTATGATGTATTTCTTTCACCAGGTTAGGAAAGTTTTCAGTCATTATTTCTTCAAATTGGTTTTCAGTTTTTTGCTCTCTCTTTTCTCTTTCTGGTACCCCTACAATGTGAATGTTGATACGCTTGATGTTGTCCCAGAGGCCCCTTAAACTATCCTCATTTTTTGGATTCTTTCCTTTTTGCTGTTCTCCCTGGGTGTTTTCTGCTTCCTTATCTTCTAAATCACAGATTCTCTACTCTTGATTTTCTCTAATGTATTCTTTATTTTAGTTATTATATTCTTTATTTCTGATTGTTTTTTTTGTTGTTGTTGTTGTTGTTTTCTGTCTCCAGTGTTATGTTTCCTATCTCACTGTTGAAGTTCTCCCTGAGATCATTGAGCATCCATATAACCAGTGTTTGGAACTCGGTGTCTGATAGATTGCTTCTCTCCATTTTGTTTAGTTCTTTTTCTGGAGCTTTGTTCTGCTCTTTTATTTGGAATGTGTTTTTTTGTTTCCTTATTTTGGCTCCTTTCTATGTTTATTTCTATATTTTTGGTAGAACTGCTATGTCTCCCAGTCTTAGTAGAGTAGCCTTATATAATAAGTGTCCTGAGGGACCCAGTAGCACAGTCTCTCTGTTCACCAGAGACAGGTGCTCCAGGTGTGTCCCTTCTGTGGCTTGTGTGTACCCTCCTATTGTAGTTGAGTGTTAGTTGTTGTTTGCACATCAATGGGAGGGGTTGATTCTCAAGCTGGTTGTGAGAATTTGTTGTGACTACACTGGAGGAGCTGTGGTGCAGGGGCTGACCCTACAGAGCAGGGTTCACTTTAAGGGCACTTTGGTGCTCATCCAGTCTGCCCTTTGGGTGTGTTATTTTTGGAGGCAGCCGGATGATGCTCTGGCTTGGTCTGAAGCTGGCCACCAGGCATGCCAGCCCTGGGGCCTCCTTGAAGGGGATCCACTGCAGGCCAAGTTTAGTCACAGCCTGTGCTCTGCCCAAGGCCAGCTGGTATGAGCCACAAAGCAATTCACAGATGGCTGCCACCCTCTTTGGGCTTGGAAGTATGTGGAAGGGCCAAGCCACAAACCAAGACCAGCTGCCACTAGTACCAGGCTTAGAGCTGCTCAGCCAGAGGTACAGGTCAGCTGAAGCCAGATGTTGCTTATTTGGATTTTGTGAACCTTTGAGGCATTTAATGAAAGTTTGCAACATGAGCTAAGACAAGTTGTATAAAAAAGCCACTGCAAGCCACTTTGGTGGGCCTGTAAGTTGGATGGAGCAGGACCTCAAGGAATCACTAAGGTGGGACAGATGAAAGGTGATAGTCAATTTGATGGAGACTCAGATATGGCAGCCACCTGTATCCACATGCAAGGAGTGGAAGGGATCAACAAAGAAACCATGGCTCCCACCAGTTCCTCCCTCCAGGAGAAAGCTGCCCCTCCAGCCCTCACCCAGAAGCTAGACAGCTCAGTTTCTCCCCATATGTCCTTGGCACCTTTCAAGTTGCTGCCCCAGAGCTGGAACTCAAAGCAAGTGAATCCATCAGCAAGTAAGTTTGTGCACGGTCAACTTTAAAGGGAGCACGTAGGACTGCAGCCACCCTTCTCTCCCTCAGCCACAATCTCTGGTGGTTTTCACAGCCAGAACTTATGGGGACTTCTCTTCCTAAGAGTTAAACCCTGGGCTGGGGAGCCTGGCGTGTGGCAGGGACCCCTTGCTCCACCAGGGGAAACCTCTGCAGCTGAGATATCCTTCCCAGTTTTGAATGGTCACACGCAGGTGTGGGACCAGCTCGTTCCATGTCTCTGCCCCTCCTACCAGTCTTGAGGTGGCTTCTTCTTTATGTCTGTAGTTGTAGGGCTTTGGTTCAGCTGGACTTCAGGCGATTCTCAGTGATAGGTGTCCTATAGATTTAGTAATTGATGTGGTCCTCAGAGGATGTGAGCACAGTGTTCACCTGCTCCACCATCTTGACTAGAAATGTCACCTGTATCTCTTTTTCTTAATGAATTACTGCTATTGGTATAATTTTCTTATTGTAATTCACTTTTCAATGACAGATTGATTTTTCTAGATTTCATGCCTCATTTTCATGTTCTTTGCTTTATGTTTTATTAATTAAAAATGTCTTATTTATTAATGAATAAATTTAAAGATGTGAAGGAAGTTATTTCTACTGGGAATAAAGTTGGGAATTTGTCATTTGTAACTTGTTTCATTGAAACATTCCCAAATAGATTTGCAAATTGCAGTTATAATGTCATATTCCCAGCTCAACCTCTGCTTAGTTAAACCTAAAACTAGGCAACAGCCACTCCAGCATCTTCAGTAGAATGGGGATATGGTGGAGAGGGGATCAGAGTAAAAGGAGATGGTTCCATTGCACTTCAAGTGCAGGTAAAGTATTTTACTTTTGCAAATTTAATGTAAAATCATGGGACCAAATGGCTAGACCCATCTCCCTCCAGGTCCATGATAATTTTCATGGGATGAAATTTATCAGATTTCTCCAGAGTTGAGAAAGGCAGCTCCCAGTGGCATACCTCAGCCAGACTTCTCTGGAGGGATCACTTAATAATGTTTACTCTGGCAGCAAAAAACTTGCCGAACAATCTCTTTTACATTTTTAAAGTATTACAGGATACCCAACTGAACCATGACATAATTAAATTTAGACAGATTCTCTTGATCCATAAAATTATACTTGTGAATGGTTGAACGACAGCAAAGAAGTATGCCATTTTAATCTAGGAAGTTCTCTTTTCACACTGCTTTCTTTTAATGAGGGAAAGAACATCTCAAATACCAAAGTATTGTAAAATAAATGCATTTCATAAAGCCAAAAAAAATCAAGATGGAAAATGCAAAGATTGCCATTTCACTAGTACTGTATTTTCCTCCGTATATCGCTTATGGAATCATTAACTCTGAAAGTTCAGTGGAGGTGAGCAAATAACAGAGTTCAGACATCTAAGCGGGGTACAAAGCTAATAACATGAGGACAAGAAGGCAGGGAAGTCTACTCAGTAATGTTCTAGGGGGATCCACAGTGAGTTGGAGGAAGGAGCCCCATTTTTCAGGGTCAGACACCTGGGTCATCTGGGTCTGATGGGGTCTGAAGGGGTCATCAAGGCTCTGGATACTCCAGAGCAGAACACCGAAGGGGATTTGGAGAAGTTCTTTACCTGGAAGGAAGGGAAGCAGAGAGGAGATGCCAATGCCCAAGGCCCCCTTTTGGAAACCTGTGCCTAGCTTACCACAGACTTGCTGCCTTCGGAAAAAACAATCTCTGACAGGAAGGTGGACCATTTGATCACACCGTCTTCACTAAGAGAGATTTTATGATATCCTTTTGGAATGAAGGAAGGATCAAGACCACTGCTGCTAATCTGTAGCATCACTGGAAAACACGGGAAACCACAAGTGGATGTCCGTGAAGTATGTAGGAGAGATAGAATCTGAGCATTCGTTCTGCAGAGTGTATAAAAGTGGTCTGAATGCTTTTGCTGCAGTCATTTATTGTATAGGACATAGGAGTATTTGTAATATCATAATTATGATAAATATAATACTATAATTAGGGTTAGTGTTTTCTGTTTTGCAATAAACCCTTTTGGTGGCATTGAGTGTCAAAAAAGGAAAAAAGCATTTGAAGGTGTTTAACATCCAACCATGGAAGCTATAGTGATATCACTAAAATATAAAGGTATGCTTAAGGTGTAAAAGCATCTACTTCAAAGTAGGTAGTAGATAGTTATTTTTGGAAGACTATGCCTAACTTTTCATTAAAGTCAAATGAGTCTTGGAATTAATTTCACTCATGTCTAATCTCCATTTTTTAAAAACACATACAAAAAAGAAGCAATAGCAGTTAATGGGTTGGCCCCATCAGAACTTTACAAACACTTAAAAACAACAAGCCTGTTTTATATCAGTTGACATCAGATGCTCCAAATTGAGACTCAGGTAAAATAATTCCAATGGTTCAATTTTTTAATTCAACTCATGAAAACAACAACATGCTTTTAGAATTCTATTTAGTTTAAAGTGAAATATCTGACACTATAGTGATTGGTACTACAAATTAAATCAAAAGTTCAACATTGAAGAACAAGTTATAAGTTTTGACATGGTAATAAGAACAGAATATTTGTGAAAGACGAAGTCATGGTAAAGGAAGAAGCTCTCATTAAATTAAGAAATATATGGAGCAGAAATGCTTGGAATTAATTGACATGCACACTCAACTAACTCATAGTCGCTTCAAAATACAAGCACTTTTCACTTAATGACCGAAGGTTTCAAAATTCTAGCTCAATAAATGCTGGTGAGTGGATGAAAGGATCATTGCGTAGTTATGTCTAATCAACATAGATAGATTTTACAGACACAAAACTCACTGTGCAAATAAATAGCCCAATTTCTGTTTCTCTTTCTCCCCTTCACCAATCTACAGATCTGCGTAATGGGTGCTTAAGTAGCACCCAGGGAAGGGAGCCTCAGATCTTCACCCATACCGTGGCATCTGTTGGCCACCACTGACTGAGTAGTAATTGGTCTTTATTTTTTTTTTATTTTTTTTTAATTCATTTTTATTGTTAGACTTATTGGGGTGACATCTGTTAGCAAGGATTACATAGGTTTCAGGCATACAATTCTACAGTGCATTGTCAACTTGATGTATAATTGGTCTTTAGACCTGACGTGCTGAGATGAGTGCGGTCCCAATGTGGCCTCACCCGTAAATCCATGTGAATTACTGTGCATTCTCCTCACTGCTAAGTAGACCCCTTGGACGCTGTGATTTGCTTTCTGCATCGTTTGTGCCTTTTTTAGGAGCCAAGAAATCTTTGACAGTTTTCCCCGCTCAGCTCTAGGCATGCATACTCTGTGAGCCTTTCCTTCGGCTCCACACTCATCACCCCTAGAGACAGCGATTCTGACACCAGGCTTTCATGCTCCCTGGGCTGAACCCCAGGAAACAGAACCCTTTCTCTCTGCTTTGGGGTTGCTTCAATTCATCTGGAGTTAAATAACCTCAATTCATCTGGAGTCTGATTCTCTCTGCCCTTCAGTCCCAATCAATTCCATCTCTTCAGGTAAACATTTGCTAGAGGGAAGATTATTCTACGTTTTTCCTACCTGAATGTGAAGGGGTTGCTTCTACTGAATTTCTATTATCTGGCCATCTAGTTCGCTTTCATCACATACAACTATGAAATACCAGCACATATATGCATATACATACACACATGTATATATTTCAACTACATTATACATTATTTAACTTTAGTTTTCAACTGCAGTTTAAGCTTCCCTTCCTCATTTTGAAAACGTTCTTTTAAATAAATGTACACCATTCAACAAATGCTATTATTCTTTAAAAATGGCATACACTCTAATTACAGTATTTTGTGTGTGTGTTCTTTCATTAACCTGCCATTGTAAATTTCATATAGTAGCTGTTTAATGAATGTTTTTCTGGCTAATGAAAAACAGCAAGCTTTACACTAAATCGTATTTTTATTGTAAGTCACATTCCACTAGAGAAATGACAATTTCCAAATACCAAAAGTGGTTCTTCAGCCCTAGCTATGGCCCACTTATTCCAAACAATACTTAATATAACAGCGTTCTAGTATGGCAATAGAATTGAGACAGTTCCTTAGAGTTCATGCTAATTAGGTTTACAGATGGCTCTAAGACTTGTCAATGTTTTTCTTTTTCAAATTTAAACACAATGGGGAAATAGATTAGATACAGCTGCCAGTTAGCTCAGCTGTACCTAAGTAAAACAAGGATAATATCAGATTATACATGCCATCTTTTTGTGGGCTTACTCAACTGTGGAATAATGGCCTCGTGTTCTATGAAACAAGGTCAGACTGAAAGATTCAATCCAATCAATTGAATTATTTGATGATCAATAAAAAGCAACATGTGTTTGTCTAAAGAAAGACCTCAATGCCTGGAAAAATAGGTATGCTTCTAGAAATATGAAGTTTTCTTTCCTGTTATTCATATTGCACCATGGAGGACCATTGTCTCCACTGCTGTGAACATTTTATTATCATGTCTCCACAGGAGTGTTCTGGTTGAGAAAGCACTTTCATTCTAAGTCTCTAGCCTCCATGGACTCAAGCTTTTTATTCTTATTTTCAATCCAGAACTGATTTGTTCCTTTTTTTGAAATGTTTGATAAAATTTCAGTGTAACCAATTTTTAGTTATTGAAGCATAGAAATAATCTTTTTTTTTTTTTTAATCAGGCAATTGCTCAGGTGCTCTGGGGATCGTTAACTCAAGAATTAATTTTGAAAACTCAAACATTCTTCAGAATATAATTATTCATGGGAAACAATTTCATTAGAAGACCAGTGAAATAAATGAATGGTAGATGGAGACTTAGAAGGTATAGAGAATCTGGAATCTGAAAAATTAGCTTTGTTATAAATAGTTTAATTAATCAGTTTTATTCTTTAGTGTGTAGGAAAGGATTAGCAATAGGTGGGTCTGTGAATGCACAGTTACCCAAATTCTAATTTGTGCTTTTCTAAATTTTCAGTATGTTGGACACTTGGGTTTTATTTCTCATTTGTGTGCACTCTTGTGTCAGGACAGTGAAGTAGAGTAGAGAGAAGGTAAGAATGTTTGTCAAGGGCCAGTATCCCCTTCCCTACTCACCTTTTGTATCTCTCAGAAGTCCCAAGTCCATGACATTATCCATAGAAGAGGTTTGTCACTGCCCCATGTCACAGCTGTATCTCTGTTAGTTGCCTTGCTTTTTCTTCACTAATAATTTTCTTACCCTGAGATTTCAACAACTGAGATTATCCAAAGGAATAATGTATTTTTAAACCACTTTATTGAGGTATGATTGGCACAATGTACATACAGAATATACACATCTTGATGAGTTTGAAGTATACATCTTTGAAATCATCAACACAAACTATGCCATAAACATATCCATTGCCTCCAAATATTTCCTATTACACTCTTTACTTTTTTTTTTTTTCTTTTTGGTATGTGGGCAGCTCCCTGACTGGGAATTGAACCCAGGCCGCAGCGCTGACAGCACCAACGCCGAAGCCTTAAGCCACTACACCATCAGGGAACTCCTCCCACACTCTTTATCATCATCATCATCATCATCATCATCATCACATCATCATTTTTGGGTGATTGGAACACTCAACATAAGATCTACCCTTTTAGCAAATCCCTAAGTGTACAATAAAATATTAACTGTGGGCTCTACACTGTACAATGGATCTCTAGGACTTATTCTACTTGCATGACTAAAACTTTGTACCCTTTGACTAACTTCTTCCCATTTCCTTCTCCACCCAGTCTCTGGCACCCACATTCTACTCTCTGTTACGTTAAGTTTGGCCATTCTAGACCCTCATATAAGTGGAATCATACAGTATTTCACTTAGCATAATACCCTCCAGGTCCATCTATGTAGCAGAATGGCCTTCTTTTTAAAGGCTGAATAGTATTCCATTGTATGTATATGCCACATTTTCTTTAGACATTCATTAGTTAATAGACACTTAGGTTGCTTTCATGTCTTGGCTATTATGAATAATGAAATGCTATTATACAATGAATACAGGAGTGCAGCTATTTCTTCCAGATCCTGATTTCAGTTCCTTTGGATAAATACCCATGAGTGGAATTGCTTGGTCCTATGATAGCTCTATTTTTAATTTTTTGAGGAAACTCCATACTGTTTGCCTTGATGGCTATACCAATTTACATTCCTACTAACAGTGTACAAGGATTCCCTTTTCTCTATATCCTCCATCCTGACTAGTGTGAAGTAATATGTTATAATAGTTTTGATTTGCATTTCCCTGAGGATTAATGATGTTGAGTACTTTTTCAATACATGTTGGCCAACTGTACGTCTTCTGTAGAGAAATGTCTATTCAGGTCCTTTGCCCATATTTTAGTTGGGTTATTGGTTTTTTTGCTCTTGGTTGTAGTATTATAGTAACAACTGTTATTTAAAACTACACATATCATGATAATAGCAATGCTTTTGGTAGAAAAAGTCATCAGCTTTCCAGTGTCAGGGAAAAGAGCTAGGGACCAAGTGTCACCTGAGTGAGCACATGTTTATTGCATGGCCACTACCTGCCTGTTTAAATATAGGTAAAATAGTAGAGGTGGCTGTCTGGGAGATGGTGACATTGGACGATATCACAGGAGGGCTGGAGTGAACACTGCTATTGCTCCATTCAGAGTTCCTTGTGTCCCTTTTACCTGTCCAGTGTGTCCATCCCCAGTTTCTGTGTGCTGTGCTTCTAACTGCTTGGCTCTTTGACCTTCTTCAGAGACTGTTCTTGGGCTGTGGGAGTTACTCTGCTGGTAGCAGACAACAAGAAGTGGCCAGGGCAACCAGTGGCTGATTAAGGTGTGGGAGCATGATAGCCCAGCCCCCTGCATCAAGGCAGGGCCTGTGCTGAGACATAACTTAAGCTCCAGAGCTCCTCACAGGGTCCGGCTGCAACTGGGACTTTGCCTGACATCCATGGGAGCTTGGCTTCCTTGACGGTCTTGCCCTCCTACCCTCTCTCCCTAACTGGTTTCTCTGGGAGCACAGGAACCCTTTATCTCGGGGCCTGCTCCTAAAAAGTCCAACCTAAGACAAGTACGAGGGGGGCCCGCCAAAATGGAATTTGTTTATGGAAAATTGTGTATTTATGCTTACATGTTAAACTTCAGACACCTTCAAAGTACTCTCCATTTGATGCAATACACCTATGAAGACACCTTTTCCACTGCTCAAAGCAGTTTTTGAACTCATGGATTGTGATACCTTTTTCCATCTTGGGAAAAAAACAAAAAAAAAAGTATTTCAGGGCGAGATCAGGGAATAGGGAGGGAGGGGCATGGGGCTCATGCCGTTTTTGGTCACAAACTGCTCAACACTCAGCACGGTGTGGGCAGGTGCGTGGTCATTCGGCATGTTGTCTGTGTCAATCACTCATCGTGAAATGGGCAAACACGTTGAAAGAGTCTCCAAAAACAATTCACTGAAGCCAATGCAGCCTCTCACAACCATGCCAGCTGGTACCCAGATGCAGACGAGTTCCTAGAACACTCACCTAGTTGGGGGAGCCTGTCCTACATGGGGCCCACCCTCCAGAAGATCATTCTGGGTTGTTGGTTACCCCCCTTGTGTATAGGGTTGTAATCAATCCAGTAGTCAACTTGTACAAGAGTTTATAAGATAGAAGGCCTCCAGTGCCATCCCTGGAATCCCCTCTGGAGTCCCCTGGGTGAGTGCCATCTCTGTTTCCTTTGCCACTTCTTCCCTTCAGTCTCACCTGGGCCCCATGATTGCAGTCAGCACAGTGGTTACCCCGGCGGTCCTGAGACGAAAGAAGCATTAGGGTTCCTGCTCAGGAAGGACTGGGGAAGGAGGCCCTTCCCATACGGCCTGCTCCCAACTACACGCCGATGGGAGAGAGAAGAGGGCTGGGACCGTGACCACCATGATATGAACAGCCATGTACATGTTGACTAGCCCTCCTGCAAGAATAAATATAACTATGTGGGGTGGGAAGTGGTAAAATTAGACATTTTTTTGTACAATAATGATAATAAAATGCCCCATTTTAGAGAACTGTAGAGATGTCAGGAACTTTAATGTCAGTTTTGTCCCATCTTCTCCTCATAGGTACTTTACTTATAGAAAATCATAGCTTCATCAAGCATAAACCACTAATTTATAAAGTTTTGCGTGATTAGAAATTCCACTGCTCTGGAAATTCCGTGATCTTCCCAAATATTAAGCCACACTTTTAAATCTCCCATGCTCAGCAGACTGTTGAATGCATTTACCAAAACTCCTCATGCTTTGTTGTATTTCTTTGTGGCTCATTTCATTTGGAAATAGAGAATGTTCTGTCCTCATTGTCAGGATAACTACCTTTCACCCACTGGGAATCCATTATCATGTTGTTGCCTCTTGAATGGCCAGAATAATTCCCTTCTTTATGTTCTTCTTTGCTTTCCAATCACTTAATCATTTTGCTACCTTCAGATTCCTTGCTAAGTTCTTTTTCTTCTTAATTGTAGCCCTGAACACCATGTTCAGTAGGTGCATTTTATACATTAAATAGGTGATCAAAGTTTGTGAGGATCTGATAGCCCTGTTAAATGCCCTGCTGAGTTTGCTTTAGGCTCCTTTCTGGAGTGTTGTTCGTGCCTGTGTTTCCAGTGGTAACCTACTGAAGGAAGGGAGGAAGACAGGGAGGGAGCGAGGGAGGGAGGAAAGAAGGAAGGAATGCAATGGCAATATACTATGGGTATCTTTTATTACATTTTTCTGTCTTTTAAAAAGCAGCATCAATAAATCACATTTTACCTGGAGTTAAGACCTGGTATCATGGATGGACAAGCAATTTAACATGCTGCAAAAAGCATTTAAGACTTGGGTTTGAATCCTGGCTCTGCTATTTTCAGCTATAGGAACTGAGGCACGTTGCTTACGTTTCTCTGTGACTCAGTCTCCTCATCAGCAAAGTGGGATTTGGATAGCTACTCTGAAGGCTGTTGGAGGCTGGAGGTGTGCATGTAGTAACTTGGCAGTCAGTAGCCCTCGAGCAGGTGGCTGCTATTTGTGTCATAGAGACTTTGAGTTTCAAGAAGAACAGTGAAGTCTTGGTAAAAGGGCTCCGGCGTTCTTGAAAGGAAAGTTTGCTCTGATGCCATCGCGTTCCTTGAAAAATCGCTGCCTTACGAAGAATTACTGATTCATTTGAAACCGTGCGTCGTGTAACGAATACCCAGTTTGGAGTCAGGAGACCTAACTCTTCACTGTCCTCTGCAGCTGGTCGTCTCTGTGATGCGACTTCTGTGGGCTCCCGTTTCCTCATCTGTAATAAGATGAGGCAGTTGGAACAGAGCATCCGAAGGTCTCTTCTAAAATTTGGTGATTTGGAGAGTCTTCTCCAAGGTGTTCATGCAGACGATGGGCCGGTAGTACCGGCAGATGAGATTGTGGTTTGTGGGAACAGCTCCCTGAGCTAAGTCTTTAAGAGAAAAAGAGAGAAAAAAATCTTATAATTAAAACTAAATTCAAAAAGAGTAGTAAAAATGCTGCTCTTTTCATGTTTTTGGGAAATTTGGATTTTCACAGGAAGTTTTATAGAGCTCACTGGCATTAAAACCCGTGATGCATGTAAATGACATGCTCCTCACACTGCTTCTCATGGTGCTAATTACCCAGAATCTTTGAACCAGAAAGCATTAGGTTGAAAGAAGGAGGAAAAGATGTTATGAGAGTGAGAGGGATTCGGTTGGTTGGGGTCAAGATGGTTAATGATACCATTTCTCCCCCTTTTGTATTTTAAGCTCTACATTAGATGCTTTTTTCTTTCCAGGAGAGAGATTATTTTATTATAGTTCTGAGACATGTGCAAAGAGCTACCTCCAGCTGAGACACTTACTGGAGCCCTGGTTGAGAGGCAAAACATTAAGATCCATCCTGTGCTTTTACCCCTGTGGAACTCAGAAAAGTACAGAGAAATCATCTATCTTAGCTCAGTCCACTACTGCGTATGTTGCCTGCTATCTGAGCAAAAGTAGATCCAGTTTTTATTTTCCATCTTAAATAGTAATATACATAATACATGTAATGCATCCAACCTCAGCAATATGGCTGTGAATTGGACTACCGCCTTTATTTTTTATTGTATAGCAAATTGAAGAAAAATTTTATAACTATGCTATTAAAAAAGGTACATTGATATAATAGCTATTGTGAACATTTTGTTAGTTTTTATTGTGGAAAACATTTTTATGGTAACTGGGGAAACACAGCACATAAAAAAAATAAACACCATCTACAATAACACCTTCCTGGAATAGCTATTGATCACCCCTTTGGGTATCCTTTCAGGCTTTTAGATGTGCCTATACATGATCTCCCAAATTGGGGTAATATGCTTGTTATTCGACATTAACAAAGTAATTAAGATTTTTGCCTGTGAGGACTGGCATTAAGATTACTTCGTCACTGTGTTTTATTATCATCCACACACTCTTTGACTGTGTGTATCATTCCCCTAATTACTGTTCTTGTCTTTCCTCCATGCACCCTTCCAGTGGATATGAATCTGGGAAAACTACATTTCATTTCATTGTCAGTGAAAATAGTTGAGTGTCATCAAGACAACAAATTATGGTCTCCATTCTTACAGATAATGCACTTTTTGTGCTCTTGTATAGACAGGGCCTGGGAGAAAAATATAACACGTGATACATGTATTCACTGAAAGTCTAAGCACACTTGAGAGACACTATACGCAGAACTGCTAAATTAAAAATGTGTGGGGTGAGACTGGTGAAGTATCTGCTTCTGGTTTTGAAACTTTTGACATTTGTTCATTCACAAGGACGTTGGCGGGACTGGGCAGGAGATGCTGAGTCCATGTTATAAGTAGTACCAAGGGCAAGTGAGTGAGTCGGTCACTGCAATTTGTCACTGTTTGACTTCCTCAGTGACAAGGAGACTTATTGAAAGAATTTATATTTTGTTAGGACACTAGAAAAGGGAAGACTTGAGATCAGTGCTTGTTAGAAAGGAATACTTTTGCTTTGAAAAATGTGACAACACACAGAAAAGGGAATCATTTTTTTTCCCGTTGCAAATCATTTTTCCATGATGTATCAAAAATGTTCAGGGTATAATTTTTTAAAATTATTTGAAATTCCGAGAAAATACTTTTACTGAGTATCCTTTAAAACTTCATTTTGAACAGGGAAGGCATATACAAGTAAAATATTCAAAAGCTACAAAATGAAGTAGAATGAAATACGAGTCTTTTTTTCTTGTGTCCAATCACTCAGTTCCCACCCTAGAGGAAACCACTGGCACTGTTCTCTTGTGGGTCCTTCTGGTGATAGTCTTTGGACTTATACTTGTATGTATTTATATTTTCCCCTCCATGGTAACAGACTAAGTCCATTGTCATCTACTTTTTTTTCCCTGAATGACTCTTGAATGTAGAAAGCATAAGAAAAAATTGTATCGGACAATATTGGAAAAATAATTATTAGCCAGAAGAGCCCTGGCCCATAGTTACTCAAGAGACTTCTACCTCCACTTCCTTTTTAAGCACTAATGGAGGGTTCGGTTTTGGACTGGGGCATGATGGGAGAGAAGAAAGGAATTGGGGGAGAGGGTGTCTGTGGCTGGTGAGGAGCTAAAGATGGAAGTTATTATTTGATAATCTTGGACTGGGTGATCCACCTAAAGTCAGAAATGTGGCAGTCAGAAAAAAATCATGGCACTGTATTTTTCTTAGGAGAGATTTGGAGGATGGAGGGGAAGTAGGAGATGGCCAATGTTAATTTCTGGGAAAGAAGAGCTCTTTTAGCATCCCAGGGACCAAATGTGGCATGCCGTTTCCCCCAGGCCCCTTGGACACCAGAGGTGATCTGACACTCCTCACGTCTGCATACAGAGAATGTGGGAAATTATAAACCCGGGTACGAAAGGAAGGGAAAACAGTTACATACTGGTTTGTGGGCATGTGTGTGGCATCCTTTTGGGGAACTCCCAAAAATAACGTGGGGAGGCTTGGAGATGTGCTAATTACTAGTTGTCAAACCAGTTGGAATTCTTACCATCATAGTTTGGGCATATAAATAGACTGTAACTTTATTTTATACCACCGATCTGGCAAGGCCTGGGAAACTTGGGTTATATGTAAAAATGGGAAATCCTAAATATACAACCTATGCAGTACTTTGTCATGGGATGGTGGAATGGAAGGTTTGATTGAAAAATAATAGAGAGGTAGTCCAAGTTGAAGAGCTGGGTCAGGATTAAAAATGGTAGATAATTCTTACACTCCTCGCCAGTATCGGAAACATTAAAGGGTAGAGAAAGAGATGGAAATATAACTTCTTCAGAGGATTTCTTTGGAGGGTTGTATTGACAGTCCGTGCCCTCTACAAGGCCAAGTTTTGAGGGATGCTTGCCCCTCACCTGAAGCCAGACCTTTCACCAGACCTCCAGGGGGTCTGAGATGTGTTCCTGGATGCTGAAGGACACAGCGGGCTGGTATCTGACTTTCCCCTGAGAAATTCCCACAGTGATTAATTGGCTGGGTCCTTGTGACAGAGAGACTGAAGAAGTGGTGTGAGGCCCCAGCCGCATACCCAGAGTGCACTGGGGCTAACAACAGGTGAGTGCTCCCCGTAGTGTGACGTGGGCCATTGAGTGAGAAAGCATGGACCCAGGTCCAGCCAGCGAACTTCCAGGGGCTGTTCAAGTCATTGAGTGGGTTCTCAGAATAATCCACCGTGTTTCTCAGTAGAATCAGCCTTAAGCAGCAATCAAGCTTGGGGAGTCCTGCTAGTACATCACTAGACAAAGAACTCTTGTTCCCTGTGCTGTCCTCCTTTCTCCAGCAACATCCCCTCTGCTCTTGGACACGTGAGAGGGAGGAAGAGTAGAGCCCCTGGGTGAGAAGAGAGAAGAAGCCGACCACACTCCATGGGCAGGAGAGGCTTCAAACTCCACAAGATAATAATAAACAGGTATGAGGGCAGGCTGATGAATTTGGCCTCTACCATAATTTTTTTTTTTTGTTACATTAGACAGATCTGGATAGAACTGATTCTGTGTGGTCACATGCTATTTCCCCTCCATCACTGACACACAGGGGCTCACACTGTTCACCCAGTGCACATCGAAATGGAAGTGTGCTCACACCCAAAAACAATCAACGTGACCTCCCCAGCCGAGGCCTGAGGTTTGACTTTTTTCGGCTGAGGGGATCCCTGATGGTGGTACTCCTGTTCTCGGGGTCATAATGATGGACCCAAGTTTTGTCACCTGTAATGATCTTCTTTAAGAAGTCCTCACCTTCATTTTTAAACATTTCAAAAAAGTTGGAGGGACTTTTCCCGCTGTTAAGAATGCAGTAACAGCACATGGAACTGAATGCCTGAGCACGCTTCCATTTCAAAGTGCTCTTGGTGAAAAATGTAAGCCTCTGTTTGTGCAAGGTCAAGAGTGCAGGAGAAGAGATGCGATGTGACTACATAGAACCGGTGATGTCCGGATATGTCTAATGTAACAAAAACATACACGATGGAGGCAAATTTATCAGCCCGTCCTTGTATTTGTAAAATCCATGGCAAGTAGTAGGCGAAAGATGGCTGACTACACTTCCGGATGACCGTGAGCATTGGGGAATTGTTCATTTTCATAATTTTATAAATCCCCTGGCCCACAGGGATAATTCTGTCTTGGGCCATCCCTGACCATACTGTCTCCTGAGAAGCCCTCTCCAGGATAGACACCCCTTAAGTCTGTTTGGAATAGCAGTAGACTTCAGAGAATGGGTGAAGCGTATGACCTAAAGGGTGGACTCTGCATCAACACTTCAGAAAAGCACAGTGAATTACCTGGCAATTAAGCACACCCATTGATAGAGCTTGAATCCAGACCAGCGTCAGGCCTTTGCTTCAGGGTTGACAAGATAGCCACTGAAGTCGGAGCAGTTCTGTTCCAGGCCGTGGTTTCCACCTACCGCCTTCTTCCATAATCCCCTCTCAGTGGGAGGTGGTGTCCACGGTTAGAAAGCAATAGCGTTCACCATGTTTATTTTACATCTTCTGAAACCAAGCGTCTCCCATTCTAAGGCTTTCAAGCAAAATTCAGAACAGTGGCCTTGGAGTGGAATTTCAAGGGAGGCCCCTACAAAGCTCGCCAGCTCCATGGTTTCCAGTAAAAGGAACTCCTGCTCCAGTCTTTTGAAACTGGGTTCAAGTAAAATACCATTCTCATACTGGAGTTTGAATCACTTTTCCTCTGTCCACACGGCTTCTATAGTCTTGCCAGGGAGAGTATTTACTCCTCGACTTCCTGATTAAAAAAAAAAATCTGGCTGGCCTATTTTTAATATGCTAATTATCTCCATCTGTAAGTGCTTCCTTGCCTCTTCAGCTTTTCTTGGCCCAATCTCAAATCCCAGCATCTCATCCAAGGGGAAAAAATAGGCATCTGTCTTATGACCAGAAGCCAAGGTGCATAAAGAGAGAATTGAACCCTTCCATAACTAAACATGAATATGGCACAAATTGCCAATCAGAATTTTAACACTAAACCTTTTTACATGAACTTCTTTTTGCTTGGTTCCCATGAAAAAATAGTGCCCAAAGATAATTCAATCATAGTTTCCCAGATATATATATATATATATATATATAAAATCAGTATCAGCCCATTTAACTGAAGCAGTGGCTGCCATGATGGTGTCTCTAGGCTTTCTACAGACTATGGCTGTGTCCTCAGACCATATATTTAGCTGTAGAAATGACATGGGCTACCACATGAAACCACACACTGTGTGATGCAGAAAATAATAATGTCTTTGAGAAATGAGCTACACTTTCAAAACCACGTGTTTTCTTTGGCTGCTGAGAATTTGTTTTTAAAACTGAGAGAGAAAGGATTGAAGCAGAGCTCCACCATTTTTAGCAGATGCATCCTTTCAAGCTTTCTGTTTGGGTCGGAAGTGAAAGGGATTGAAGTCAAAACGTGTCATTTCCTGACAGATATGTAAGGACAATCATTTTTTTTTTAAAGTCTTTTTAACCATTTAATGGGAAGTATTCTTTTGCTTTCCTATAAATGTTTTAGAGGTCAGAGAACATATTTCATTTATTTAACTGTCAGAAAAATCTTCCAGAGTTCATGATACTCTTTTAAACTCTGTCCTACTTACCATTGGTACTCTGCTCACCAACAGTGGGGTTGTAGATTAGCCAGAGCAAGCTCTTAGGGGAAGATGCCATTGGATGGAAGAAGAGAGAATAGAAAAATAGAAAATAGAGCCCAGAGTGGTAAAGATTCCCGCCTTGACCAAACTTGTCAGGCTTCTCTGAATCCTCTTCTCCACATGGCCTCCACCTTAACTGGGGCCTTTAGCAAAAATTCTGTTAAGCTAGATTCGCAAGCATCCCCCTACCCTCGATATCCCCTCTTAGTAATTTCCTGTCTGTGGACCCTTTCACTCTGGCTATTTATCCCTAGCTGTCTTTGCTGTATTTAGAATTGAACTCAATCTCTCTCCATGCTGCAATAGTCTTGCATAAAGTCTTCCTTACCAGTTTAACAAGTGTCAAAACAATTTTTCTTTAACAACAGATATGAATAGCTCATGGTTTAGGCAAGTCATTAAGCTTTTCCAAGCTTCACTGTCAAGGCAAGTCATGAAGTTTCTCCAAGCTTCACTTTCAGCCCTTAAAACAAAAAGATGAAATTTGGTACTTTAGTGCTAAGTGGCTCCCAGCAAATATGACTTTGATTGAGAGCTCATGTTTTACATGAATAATTTGAGCAAATTTTGCATCCTGTTTACTTTAAAATATTTTAAGTCCTGCTTTAACATAAAAATACAGCTTTAAAAGTAAGTCCACCATGTTTATTCTGTGTCTTAGAGAATGCTCTGGCACACTGCCACCTACAACAATTTGAAAAATATGATATGAGATAAATGGTATATAACTGTAGACAACAAAATAAAACTACATGTAGCACCTACTCTCTTTCAATTCACTTTCAATTACATAAGTAATACATAAATATATGCTTACTGTGATAAGTTAGTTGCTCTTTACTTCATTCCCTTTCCCCAGAAGAAATCACTATGAACAATTTGGTGAGTATTACTTCATATATTTATAATTTAATTATACATATATATATATATGTATATATATGAAGTCTGACAATTAAGTTCACAAACTTGCCACTGTGCGCTTACGTTGGCAGCACTGTACGAACAACTCGGTAAGGTGTCCTAACCTTGGTATATCTGTGTCTTACAACTGTGTTCATGTCGATGAGTGGTGGTGTCTTGCTGAGTGGCATTCATTATTGTTGTTGCATGTTTTTGTGGGCTGTCGCAAGAATGTTGGAGTTTGAATTAGAGCAACAAACAAACATTAAATTTTTGTTAAACTTGGCAAGAGTGGAAGTAAAATCAGGGACATGCTAGTCCAAGTTTATAAAGGTAACACCATGAAGAAAATGGGAGTGTACAAATGAATTAAACGTTTTTCTGAGGGGAGAGGAAGTGTCACTAATGAGGAGAGGTCAGGGCAACCAGTGTCGAGTAGAACTGACAAAAACATTGCAGAAATTCATCAAATTGTGTGTCAAAATCATCAGATGACTGTGAGAAGCTTAGCAGACCAAGTAAACATCGATAGAGAAACAGGAAAATCTTAACTGAAAATCTTGGTATGAGAAAAGTGTGTATAAAAATGGTCCTGAAGGAGTTCACCAATGAACAAAAGCAAAGGAGAGTCCAAGTTTGCTAAGACCTTTTGGAGAGGCAAGACAATATTTTGGGCCATGGTATCACTGGTGATGAAACATAGGTGTACCAATATGACTCTGAAACAAAGTGTCCAAGTGCACAATGGAAGTCAGCCAATTCTCCATGACCAAAAATGTTCCATCAGTCCAGATCAAGAGTGGCTTCATGTTGCTAACCTTTTTTGATATCAGAGGGATTGTTCATATGAATTTATACCAACTGGACAAACAGTCAACCAATTTCATTATTTGAAAGTGCTGAAAATCCTGAGTGAAAAAGGCAAAAACAACCTGAACCATTGGCCTACGACTCCTGGCTCTTGCATCAGGACAATGCACCAGCTCACATGGCACTGTCTGTGAGGGAGTTTTTAGCCAGTACACACAAATAACTGTATTGTAACACCCTCCCTACTCACCTGATTTGGCCCCCAATAACTTCTTTCTTTACCTGAAGATAAAGGAAATACTGAAAAGAAGACATTTTGATGACATTCAAAACATCAAGGGTAATACGACTACAGCTCTGATAGCCATTCCAGAAAAAAAGAGTTCCAAAATTGCTCTGAAGGATGACTAGGCACTGGCATCAGTGCATAGCTTCCCGAAGGGAGTACTTCAAAAGTGACCATAGTGGTATTCAACAGTGAGGTATGTAGCACTTTTTCTAGGATGAGTTCGTGAACTTAATTATCAGACCTTGTACATATCATTTACTTTCTCATGTAAATAGTAGATTGTATTCAATCAATATATTGCTAATATAAAGCTCTTCCATTCTTTATTTTTTTCTGAAAGAACAGTCTATTGTAACATAGGGTGTTTTGAAACCTAGACTGCCTTAATTGACTTTGTCTTTCCATCACATTTATGACTGAAAATTCAGTTAGCAGTAATAAGCAAGTGGATTTAAGGAGTAGGTAAATATTAACCCTGGCAGGACATGTATGCTAATTTCTATGCATGCAGTGGTATATTTAAAAATATATTTAAAAATATAAATACTACCATATTTTGTGTCTTCTTTGACATTGTAATGAGAAATTTAAATGGGTCTTTTCAAATTGAGTCCTTCATTGCTTTGGTAGCTTTCCCTTGCTCTTGGTAATAACAAGTAAGTTCATGATTCCAAAGGCAAAGTTCATGATTCCAAAGGCAACAAAGATCTTGGGGTTCAAGTTGGAATCATGCTTTAAAACAGCTGTGAAATTCTGCGCTGGGATTTTTCCCTTTTCATTTTTCCTTAAGGCTATATTGAAAAATGTTTATTTGATTTAAAAATTGGCTACATTGCCAGGAGACTCTGGAACCCAGAGATATCAGCCACCAAAGAAGCGGGGAATTATGCAGCTGGGTGAGAAGTAATTTACATGGCCTGGGGGCCTCTGTGGGTGTCAGTAGTGATCTTGCCAGACCAGGCTTAGATTTGGATTGATCCTGTCCTTTTTATTGTTCCTTAAATTCAGTAAGACAGACATTGCCTCTGGTAATATCCTAAATCATTCTGCGCAGATCAATTTGATTTGAGGTCATAAATAACAGTGCAGCCATAATAGGTTTTTGCCAATTTATTGGATTATATTTTTGTGACCCTTGAGGACTCCAGGGCCAGTTAATGTATGCATTTGTCAGCAGGTTGAAGAAATTCTTTAGGAACTTTACAATGCTATAGTAAGGCATATTCATTTTAGAAAATTTGGAAATATCCCTGGGTGCCAAAAAAATGTATGCACATTTTAAGAGATGTTATCTATGTATTACATTTTGAAGTTGAATTGAATTATGGTAGCAATGTGTAGTATGACATTCGCTCAAAAGGTGGCATTAATCAAATGAATGTTAGTGTCACCATGAGTCAGGCAGGACAGTCAGAGAAAATAGCTGAAGCATAGTTGTTGTTTGAGGAGCACAAGGCCATTTTGAAGTGGTATTTGAAATTCAAGAACATTGTTTGAATTTCTCCCATGTTCTCCTGACTTAACATCCCTTGACTTGTACCTGTAAGGGACCTTAGAGGATCTGGTGGTGTACTGTAGAAAACTGGCTACACTGGTGGTACTTTGCGAAGAAATTGCAACAGCATGCACAGAGATACAAGTGGAAATTTTGGTCACATTGCTCAAGCTGTAGTTCATAGTCAGGAGTGTCTGGATGCTGATGGTAACCACTTCGAGCACGTCTTGTAATTGCAGAAGTCAAATGTGACTTGTATTTATCTTTTGTTATCGATAGATATTGAGTAATTTTAATACAGTTTTTTCCTTTCTTAAAATGTGTATAATTTTTTGGCACCCTCTGTATGAGTGTGTGTGTGTGTATGAGTGTGTGTGTGTGTGTGTGTGTGTGTGTGTGTGTCTGTGTGTGTAGTAAAAATCAGTTATAATTCTGCTATTCATTGATAATTCTTGTAGAAAATACTGTTGATTGACTACCCAATGGTTATTTTCATTCTTTTTCATTTAAAATAAACCAGTTTTTAAATGACAGCATGCCCAGCCTTAGGTGGGTGATCCATGATCAGTCTGAAACACACATGAGCAGAACCATGATTTTCCCCATGTTTAAGCACGTGACTCAGTTAGGTCTATGAGAACCAGGGATAGTCCTCTGATGATTATGGCAAAATTCTGCTTCCCAAAAAGAGGATTACATTTTAGGGGAAAGCCTTGTTTGCTAACAGGCATCTTACCTCCTTGTTTGAATGTGTCCTATGAGTAGGTTTGGCTTGGAGCTGCAGCAGCCATAAGGCAACAAGCTGAAGGCCAAAACACGCTGAGAGCAACATAATGGAGACTAGAAAAAACTTGGAGTTGAGCTGTTGAACCAATATTATTATAGCCTACCTCCAGAAGTTTTATTAAATTGACAGAAAATATTCTTCTGTTTTAAGTGTGTGTTAACTGAGTACCATTGATTGACCTTAACTCATTAAAACTACTCCACCTACTATGAGCATTTTTAAAATATTTTTTTCATATTATTAAAATAAAATAAAATGGAGACCAGGCTTGAAGATTCCCTGAGTAGATAAAAGCATTTGAGCCACGTAAGCAAAACTCAGTGTAACTTATTTCATAAGCATAAGCAAAACTTAGCTTAGGTTATTTCTTATCAATGCCTGTGATCATTATAAATGAAACTACTTGTCTTCTTAAAATGGAATAAGATAATCACTTTTAATGATCCCCTGCCACCCAGAAACCTCCTTTGTAATAACCAGGAATTACAAAGATTAAACAACAACTTCCTCATTTTTACTTTGTAAGCACCTACAGCGTCATGGCCCTGAACTTCATACCATGTTCAGGTTCAAAGTTGTCCTGTCTGCAGTTGCTTTCTTGCTCGATAAAATATTTATGTCAAGTATAGTTCTCTGAATTTTCTTTTGACAATATACAAAAAGTTTTAAAAATTTGGGATCCCACAAAACACAACGGTTTTGTATTCTGCTGTTTCCCCTCTGAATATTATCCTCAGTCACCAAAGATTTCTTTTTTTTTTTCTTTTTCTTTTTGGTAATGTGGGTAGCTCCCTGGCTGGGAATCGAACCCAGGCCACAGTGCTGACAGCGCCAGCACCGAAGCCTTAAGCCACTACACCATCAGAGAACTCCCACCAAATTAAAAACATAAATTAACATAAATTAAAAACATTTGGTGACACTAGTCTATCGTATTGGGGTATACTTACGTTTAAGCATCCATTTGTTGTCAGAAATCTAAATTGTTCCTTTTTAAAAAATATAAGTGCCTTGGTAAGAAAATTCTTGTACCGATATTTTTTAAATTCATGTTCTGAGTTTTTGCTTTATAATATATTCCTAGAAGTGGATGCTCTGTATTTTGTTAGTAAGTAAGACGCTGTGGCGTCCCTGCTGTGTAAGAGGTAGGATCTAGTGGATGTGGCTTCTCCATGACTGCAACACTGCCAGCACTCCCTTTCTCCTCACTGGAGGGGTGCTCAGGGCCAGGGCCCACAGTGGCGAAGCCTGCAGGCCTCACAGCCTTCACAGGCAGTTGCATTTTGTTTCTAGAATACAAGGCAAGAGCTTTGATAACTGTCTAAGGCCTGAATAACGTTAATCATCAGAACAGGGTTCTTAGAGTTCCAGGCAGTTCTGCAGTAGCACTGAGTGATTCTGAGTGACAGTGGCACTCAGGTGTCACTTTCATATATTGACCTTTTTGTTTGTGTTATGCCAAGACCAAGGGCAGAGGTGATAAGGACAATACTTAAGTACACTTTTGAATAAAGGCTACTCATTATTTCAAAATGAAGAAAAATAACATGGTAACCTGTATTTTTCAAGCACTATTTAACTTACTGAACTTTGTCAATGACTGTGTACGTGTGTGTGAACGCATACTTAGTTTGAATTCTTGGTTTGCTTTATTTGTGATGGCTGATGCCTCCTGTGTATGTTCACACCATGGAATTGGTCACCAGGAACTCTTAATGGGTTCTTTTGGGAGATATGGTGCATAGCAATTTCTGCCCGTGTCTGAGTGAACATAAAAGAATAGGCTGTTGTGGATTCAAGCTCCAGATGGATTGTGCATAAAACCCCATCCCATTTTGGAAGGATACAATTACAAAAAGCATACTGACACATTCCAATTCCTTCACTAGAGCTTCGTTTTTCACAGGATCTGCTGTCGTCTTTGCAGTGTTACTCAGCACATACGATCCCATTATCTGTTAAATTGATCAAAATGTTAAAACTACTGTTTTGTATTACTGTGCATTTTTTTATGAAAGGAGAATACATTTAAATAACATCACAACTGTATATGGCCTGAGCTGATGGCATTTGTGGCTGGTTGGTGAAAAGATGCAAAGATCAGTCCCTTCTCTCTCGAGATATTCCTGCTTGTTGATCTCGTGGGATGGGTTTGTCACACACATTCAGAGAGCGAAGCAGAGTGTACAATGAATGGACATGGAGAAGTAGGAATCAAGCAACATACTTTTTAGTTCTAGCTCTGTCACCAATGATGACTTGCCCCAAGCAAGTCACTTCACCTCCCTCATTCATGTAATAAGGTCACTTCCTGGATGGTTCCCCCGGGGAACCTGCATAACCAGGTTGTGTGGGGAAGGACTTGAGGAAAAAACAGTCAAGGTGCCAGTGAAGTCAGGCCTGCGAGTCACCTGCGTTTGCCGTAGTGTCTTGTCATTATCAGACACTCTTGTCTATAAAAGCAGGAATAAGGCAGCTTCATCAGTTCAGAAAAGTCACCTCTGTTATGTGTGGCAATGCTGCTAAGAATCCAACCTGGGCATTCTTTTTATGTGGAGACGTCTTTCATAGGCAAGCCAGTTTCTTTCTTTCCGTGACTTACGAGTATTTTCATTATCCCCACTGGGTGTAGGAGGTAGCATTATCCGATCGGAAGACGGACTAGAAAATGGGTAGAAAAGAAATGTTCACGTACTGGAGGTGAGATAGGAAAGTAAAATGGGCGCTCTCATCTCTGGCAGTTATTCTACACCCTTCAATTTGCTGGAAACAATAAAAATGACTGAGGGGTGCCCCAAGGGAAGGACGTCAACAGGAGACCGGGGGGTCCACTGACCACTGCGGGAATGCGGAGGGATAAGACGAAATCCAGGCACTTGACTTCTGTATTCGTGAGCCTTCGATGTGATCCTGGTGCCCTGATAGCTGAAGAAGTTTCCTCGTCCGAGTAGGGAAGCACACCACAAAGGCCTTGTTGTTCTAAAACAAATCACACTGTCAACTCTCAGATGATAAGAGTGGGCATTTATGGAGCGTCGCATGTACCAGACATGGGACTCAGCACTCAAACGGCCCCTTGAAGAATGGTCCCTTAGGAACCTCACGTTGCAGGTGAGGGCACTGAATTTGTGGGAGACCAAACAGTCTGCCTGGGGACACAGTGCTAACCAAGTGGCAAGGTGGGATTACCCATCCAGGTCGGTGTGCCTGTACGTCTCTCGCCCTTCACCTTTATGCAATATTGGTTCTAGGTTTGCTTTCCAGAGAACCCATCGCAGATAACCTGCCTTTCCATGACCTGCCATCGCTCTTAGCCTTGTTATTTTTCCTTCAATGTGTTTGCCGTTACTGTTTTGCATTATTGGATATATGACATACTTGCTACACATAATTCATGTTGCTATGTACCATTTACTATTGTACTATATGTTTTGTTCATTTCCTACCTCCTGTACTCTGTCTGCCTCCATTTTTGTCCTTTGATGGTTCCCCTGGGCCTTTAATAGTGCCTGGCACAGAGTTAAGTGTCCAGGGCATAAGGTTTGAATACATGTGCAAATAATGGCTTGTTCAAATGAGTGTCACTGTAGTGCTTTTCTTTCATAATTGTTTTTTGTTGTTGTAGTTGTTCTTTAGCTGTTATTCTCATTAATTTTAGCTATTTTAATTGTTTTTTAACTTATATACTTCAGTCTTAACATTAAGAGAAGATTAGAAGATTGGCACCTAAGGGGAGAGTCGAAGTTGGGTAAATAAAATGTGTGAAACAGATTTTAAGAACAGAGGTTGAGAAATTAGCTTGGAGTGGGGAGCTAATGTGCTGACATTAGTTCAAAACGTTTCGTGAAATGGGTGTGAAAATGAGACAACGGACTTTGACCAGCGACCCAAAGGGTCACTTGGCTGGACGGTGCTGTGTAAAACTTTTATCGCAAAATCGCTTTGTCATTCCAAAAATTGCGATCCAACCTTTAGCTTCCACTTTCCACTCCGGACATAACTCTTTCATCTCGCCGTTCACCAAAGCTGTCTGCTTTATACCTGTGCTTATGTTGTGTGACCGACTTTAAAACAAAAATGGTTTGTGCTGTAGCTTCTGCCCTCTTCACGCGGCTAAAACAAAAGGCACCTCTTCATAGTTTCAGCAGTTTTGGAATTAGTCTCCCGAAAATGTAATACAATGTAAATGGACAAATAATACTTGTTTCATTTCCTGCAGTCTGCCCTGGCTTTGAACTTTCCACCCGTGTGACTCATACATCCCCAGTCCTCTGGGAAATAAAGGCAGCTCTGTTGGCAGTGCTGTCCTGGATGCCCCCTCTCTGCCCCTGCCCTCCCTGTGCCCGGCCTCTCGTCCCCATGTCCACTGCGCCTCGGCCCTGCTGACCTGTGGCTCTGTGCTTCACCGTCAGTTTGGAAGACTGAGTAACTTTCAGGACTTGGGGTACCCTCTGCAGACTTGACTCATCTTCAACTTCAGGCTCCTCCTGTGTTTGGCAGCTGTCAGCACAACAGTGTGTCCCTTTTAGTGTCAGCTCCCAAGACCCAACCTTGCCATTAGTTGTCCACGTGGTTTCTCTCCAAACGTGTGACAACACTGCTGCGCTGACAGGTTTATATTTGCGTCCCAGGTGTAGAACTACGTACGTGTCTTGGCAAGGCCCGGCATTCGTTTTCCTGATGTGAACAAAAGAAGTCCAACCATAGAACAAGCTAGCTGTTGCAGGAATGCAATCTCTGTGAACATACAAAGGTCTCTATAGATAAAGAATGTGACTTGTTTTCTAGTCCCCCAAAGTGCCCGGACACTCAGCTACAGGGATGTAGGAGCAGTAGTAATATTTGCTAAATTGAATTCGTCAGAGCAGATACTCAATTTTGCCAAGAGATGGCAGATGTGAGCACATCCCTTTAGTTCAAACCCTGTTTACATATTTCCGCTATGACGTGATCCGATCCTGGAGGTTTTTCTGTTAAAGTTCAGACATAAAAATCAGCTAGGCTAATACTCATTCTTTATGTACCATTCAGAGATGATAAGTGGTTAAGAAGAACCAACAGTGATGTTCGTCACATCATGTCAGTTCGCCATGTGACACATAGAGCAAGTGGGTCTTGCTTGCCTTTTGCAGTGCAACAAGGCTTGAGGTGCATCCGAAAACTTACGAAGAAAGCATGGTCAGCAAAAACGGAGGACGTACAACAATCTATTGTCTGTTTTCCCCAGAGAGAGTATGGGGCGGGCCAGGAGCTCTGCTGGACCGGCCACGAGGATAGGTTGCGGGAAAGAGATGCCATCCCTTTGTCATGCTCTCCTCTAAGGGCAAGTGTGAGAGTCACCTCTCTGCTGTGGCAGACCTGTAGTGTCCTCGGGTGCTCGGCGAGCTGCATGCAGGGCTTGGATGTTTATAACCATTCTTGGGGAAGCCAGCTGCCTACTTTTGGTGAGAGTTCGGGGCTCGTGGAGAGGTATAGCTCCTCCTGCCAGGAGAAAGAAGTGCTACAGGTAGACAGAATGCCAAGCTTGGGCTCATTGTTACCCCTAACAGCCCAAAGTCTCGTATTTCATTGCCCAGGGAACTCCAAGAGTCCCAGGGTCATCTTTCAGACAGTCCTGACTGTTGCACTAGAACACCTATTTTGAAATATTAGAATCATATTATTTTAGATATGCTTAAGAGCTGATTGGCAGAACCATCTGACATAAAAGATTGTACAGCAGAGTTCTTTTGAGTTTGTTTGGTTTTGGTTTTGGTTTTCATAGGTCTGCACTTTCTATTGTTTACTATGTGCAGAAGTCAGGACAAGGAAATCACTGCGTGAGTTTGGTCTGAGCTATTCTTTGAACAAAATGTCAATGCAGATGGGGCAGTGCTCACTGGGACATAAATGCAGCATGTCATTATTGCTGCGTCAGTAGATGGAGCAATGATGTGCGTCACCAATGGTAAGGTACATAAAAGGTGAACAGAACACACGTTTTTGGATGTGTATTTGGTTTCTGTGACCAAGCTGTGACATGTTCCAGTCAGCCAGTTGGTCACTCATCACACAAAGAATGCTCAGGACGTTTCAGAATTTCTTCTTTTTTTTTTTTTGGTTCAGTATTTTCAGTTTTATTATAAAAGCACACTTGCAACAAAGATTGTCAGAAGTCATTTCTTGGCTCCCCTTGTATTCAGTCCTTGCTCTCGAGTGGCTTTCTTTGCTTTTACCGCCTCGACGAGTTCCTCACATCGGGTCATGCAGTCTTTGTCCTGCCAGGCACTGCTTCTGCTATTTTTTCCCATCTTTTAGGTGTATTTATGGGGTACATTTCAAAGCTCATCCCCAAAGCGTATGTTCTTTTGTCATCTAAGGGGTGAGATCTGTACATGGACCTTCAGATCATTCTGAATTGCATCGTCTGCCTGAGGCACCCCTCCATGTTCTTTTTTAAAAAACGTATCAAAGGCCTTTTTGTTTAAGTCATCTTTTTGATGAGGGTCAAGTTTTTGAAGACTCTATGCTTTGCTGACCACAACTTGGGCGGTTCCCGTGACCCCCGAAGGAGACGGCACGTTGGTGTGATGGGCGATGACGCCCCCTCTGGGACGTGTGCCAGCAGGGGAGAGGTTCCCAGCCTCCATCAGCGTTAGCAGGCCAGTTTCTGACCAGTTTTCAGCGCCACTTGCGCCCCCAGCAGCTGCTTTCTCTGCAGCCTTAGATGCTGGTGGTGGACGAGCCTCGGCTTCCTCGCGTCCTTTTCTCATTTGCTCAAAATTCGGTTTTGCCAGGGCAGCGGCCGCCGTCTTTCTGTCTTCGGTAGACGACGTGAGTGTTTCCTGCAAGCGCTGTAAACTTGCCCCTCCACGGCGGTCACGGAGCTCTCCCACTCCTGCCATCACTTGAACCTGCTCTGCCTCCTCGTCAGAAAAGCAATTCCAGGCCTCGCGAGTCTCAAGGTCTTTGCCTTGTGAATGGCTGTGTTCTGCTCAGCTTTTCTCTTGTTGCCAGCGATGCTTGTCACCAAACGTCCTCCTCTCCCTCGTCAGCGAATTGAGCAGCTTCTCATTAAGCTCGTCTCTGCTCTTCTTCAGCTGCTGGCTCCTGCCATCTTGCTTCGGCGTTTGCTTTCGTTCCTGCTTCTCTCTCAGCCTTTTCTTCTTCCTTAACTTGTTTCATGCTTGGAATTGTCAACTAATGCGCTTATTTTGTTCACGTCTCCTTTTTGCTTCTGTGGCCTTTCTTGCTCTGTTCTGTTTTTTCCGTCCATTTCTTCTTGTCACAATGTTCTGCTTTTTCTTTGTCTTCTTCGTCTAAGCAAATTCTCTCCAAGGAGTACAATGACACCAGAAAGAGTAAAATGCATTGACCTCCTCAAATGACGAATTCATATCACCAAGTTTAGAGACCTTTTTTAAAATTTGGAATTCCTGAATTTCCCATGCTGAAAGGACTGGAAGAACCAAGGCGCCATTCATTACACTGTACCTGGACTTGGCCATGTAAGATACAAAGCTGCACTGAGACAGATCAAAGCAGCTCATAAAGCAATGGTTTTGAATTGGAATTCCTTCCAATACCCGAGGGAAAACACTTTGAAGAGATTGTCCTTTGCTTCACTTTTAGAAGGAACCAAGTTATCAAAAGTAGGATCTACACTGTTAAATGTCGGTCCTTTCGCAGGATCAGATGACACTTCATAAGCTTAGTTCTGCAAGTGAAGTCATTATAGCCTTTGTGTTTGGTTCACCAGCTGTTTTCTGTTTGTCTGGGTGATGTTTTAAAACCATTGCTTTATGAGCTGCATTGCTCTGTGTAGCTTTATATCTTGCACCGTTAAGTCCAAGTGCTGCGTAATGACCTCGGTTCTTCTAGTCCTTGGGATCAAGTGTTTTCAGCATGGAAAATTCTTCTAACTGCCATTCTTCATCTTCTGATTCTTTCTTATCCTCTAGTTCCTGAAAAGGGGCAGAAGTATTTCTGTTTCTCCTCTTAACAAATGCTTCAACCATCTTCCCACAGGTTCACCTTGACACAGTGTTGAGGCAGGGGTCAGAGCATGGGTGACGGCTGGGCCCGGGCTGCCTGCAGTGCTCGGCAGGAGCAGCATGAGGGCACCTGCGCCAGCCCCACGGGTGCAGCGTTCTGACCTGGGTGAAGGGCGCTTAGTGGCCCCGCAGGCTCCACCTCCCCATCCCAGCCTCTGCGACCTCCAGGAAGCAGTGCGTGGAGGCAAACAGTAAGTCATTTGGGGATGGATGGTTCATGGTGCAGAGTCACAGCTCGATTGCAGATTAACAGCACATTCACTTAAACTAGGCTGACCCCAAAGTGGGGGTTTTTATCAGGAAGCCATATGGCCTTGAAGGCAGGGCTTCCGAGGAAATAGGAACCCAGGACTGAACATGGCATTTACTCTCTCTCGCCTTGGTCTCTTGTCTTTCTCTCTGTCTTTCGCTCTCTCTTTCCCCATGTCGCTTTTTTTTTTTAAATTTAAAGAGATGCATGCAATAATTAATTTAATGCATTTGATACATTTCACCTGGGCATTTATTTGGTTAGCGTTTTGTGTCACATTCCGTCCAGCTGTGTGAATGTGTGGGCCAGGGTTCCTTTATCAGAATTGCAACAAGCAGCTGGGCATTTATTTGCCTATCAGCCTCCTGCCAACCCCTGGCAGAATCACAGAAGTATTTCTGAGTCTAATGCGAGGTCAGTCAGTACTAAGATAATGAGCTCAGATAATGAGGCACCGCTTCCTCTGTGGTAGCTTAGTTTTACAAAAATGTCATGGTGAGAAAGTACTATATTGGTTTAATGGAAGAATGGCTTATAAAATTAATTCCCACACACAAAATACATGTTTTTAACAAGCTGGGAAGTTCTCGTAGAAAGACATGATCTCCAAATGGAAAGGTAAGATTATCTATTGGCCATTTGGTACACCTTCTCTGATGTATAGAACACTTCTAGAACATTCCTGACATGTGTTATCTAGTCTCAGTTTTAAACCCTCAGTAGTAAAAACAAAAGCAGTCATTCCTTTTTATTAGAGGCATATTGGAAAAAGCAAGTAATATGATGACAATACCATTTCAAAGAAAACGTTCCAGGAGAAAGTAACAGGACATCCATCCCCACCCCATTTCTCATCTCACGAGTTAGTAAAAGCTCCTCTTTTGATGATGTGGCATAATCTTGGTTGTAGGTCCTTGCTTTTCATCATTTTGAATATTTTGTGTCACTCCCTTCTGGCCTGCAAAGTTTCTGTTGAGAAATCAGCTGACAGTCTTCTGGGAGCTCTTTTGTAGTTAACTGTCTTTCTCTTAATGCTTTTAAGATTCTCTTCTTGTTTTTAACCTTTCCCATTTTAATTGTGATGTGTCTGGGTGTGGACCTGTTTGGGTTCTTCTTGTTTGGGAATCTCTATGCTTCCTGGGATTGTATGTTTATTTCCTTCACCAGGTTAGGAAAGTTTTCAGTCATTATTTCTTCAAGTAGGTTTTCAATGCCTTGTTTTTTCTCTCTTCTCTTTCTGGTACCCCTATGATGTGATTGTTGTTATGCTTGATGTTGTCCCAGAGGTCTCTTACACTATCCTCATTTTTTTTTAAATTCTTTTTTCTTTTTGCTGTCCTGATTGGGTGTTTTCTGATACCTTGTCTTCCAAATTGCTGATTTGATCATCTGCTTCATCTGTTTTTCACAGCCAGATGTTATGGGGACCTCTCCTTCTGGCAACAGCACACTGAGCTGGGGAGCCTGGTGTGGGGCTGGGATCCCTCGCTTCTCCAGGGGGAACCTCCATGGTCAAGACAGCCCTCCTGATTCCCAACCACTACAGGGAGGTTTGGTGCCAGCCTGTTTCGCGTCCCTGTTCCCCTTGCCTGCCTCCTCTCCACATCCTCAGTTACAAAACCTCTGTTCACCCAGACCCCAGATGGCTCCCTAGGTTGACTGCTCAATGATTTTGCTGCAATTTTAATGTGTTCATGGCAGGAAGCAGACACAGCCCACATCCATTCCACCCTCTTGGGTCTCCAAAACCTTATTTTATTAGTGTAGTAAAATAACACATACTTTTTCAAGGCTACTATTTACTTGTACTAAGCTTACTCTTTAATATGACTTCTAAGTCTTTTTTTCCCCAAAAATATGTGCTGTGTGGTTCTTGTTAAATATTTGTAAAAATATAAGCAGAAAATGTGATATACATTCCTGTTAAATTGCATTTCATTTTATTCAGCTGATTCTTTAACTCAGCCATAGACATAGACATCAAACCAAGGACAAAAAACACATTCCTAGTATGGTAATTTAATTATTTAATTATGAAAAGTTTTCTATTTTATTTTTGTAGTCATATAATATTTACTTTTGAAAGTGCTATAGAACATTTAAAGATATCATCCTTTTCTCATTAAAAAAAATTATGTCCCAGAAAATTACCATAGTTAGCAATTTTGTATTTGGAAATCATTCTCATGAAAGATAAAAGTCAGACTCCCAGGCTGAATTGGAGGAATAGCACAAATGGAAATAATAACACTGGTTTATTGATAAACGGACTCTTTAATTTTCAGAGTGTAACCAGACAGAAAATTCCAATTAACCCTAAGTGCTATCTAAGAGGCACACACGGTTAAAGCTAAAACAGAGCTGACATTTCTCATTTGGAAAGTGACATGGAAAATAGGATATAAAACAAGGTGAAAGACATTCGAATGGGCTAAAAAAACTCAAAAAAAGTAATTCATAATAATTTACATTTTTTGCACATATTGCTGTTATAAGCAAAAGGATGTGTTAAGCAGGAAATATATAATTATTGGACATAAATGTAGAACATCATACTGATAAGTTTGAGAATGTATTAGCTAACTATTTCTGTATTGAGGACTCTTTTAAAACTCTTAATCATCTGAATTTGTATAACTTTGCTTGCTTTTTAGTGAAGAATTATGTTCTGTTGATATTTAACAGTAAATCAAAATTCCTTCAAATTCTCAAGTTATATTTAATGTAAAAAAAATGTTGTTTTGTTATTACCAGTTCTACTTTGTAAAGCTTTTAATCAGGGTGAGATTACCATTACATTTTATATAAGTAAAATGAAATTTTAGAAAGTTAATTTAATAGACTCTATTTTACAACACATAGATGATGTATTATAGAGTTATGCAACTGGGGCCTATGTAATTTTTGCTAATTAATGTCACCCCAATAAATTTAACACTTAAAAAAAGGGTTCTATTTTGATATTATTTTCTAATTTAGTAGTTTATATTTTAAAAAATATAAACATTTCACAGTATAAACAATTAGGTTATTTTGAACTCAAAACTATTTAAATGTACAAAGTCAGACAATTAATTTCACAAACTTATCCTAGAAGAAGTGCTAATATACCTCATTGCTGAATATCATTACGGTCACCTTCGACATACTCCCCTGGGGAAGCTATACACCAATGCCAAAGTCTAGTCAATCCTTCAGAGCAGTTTTGGAACTCTTTTTCTGGAATGGCCATCAGAGCCATTGGCAAGGTTATGACACCTTACCAAGTTGTTTGTACAGTGCTACAAATGTTAAGTGCATGGTGGCAAGTTCACGAACTTAATTTTTGGGGATGACAACAGCTCTGATGGCCATTCCAGAAAGAATTCCAACATAGCTTTGAAGGGTGGACTAGGTTCTGGCATCAGTGCACAGCTTCCCAAGGGGAGTACGTTGAAGGTGACCGTAGTGACATTCAGCAATGAGGTATGTAGCAGTTCCTCTAGGATGAGTTAGTGAAATTAATTGTCTGGCCTTGTATGTATGTATGTATATATGTATGTATGTATGTATGTATTATTATTATTATTATTATTATCATTATTATTATTTGGTATCAATAGAGCCTGGTTTTTATGTTAGCTTATCTTAAATTATTATACTCAGAGCCCCCAATACATAAATGTGTTATATGCACATTAAATAGGAAGCTATTATTATTGTGATACAAATTTTAAATATAAAATTAAAGGAGAATGTGTACAATATACACTTGGTCAAAAATATAGGGGATATATATTTCCTTTTTCTGCAATAACCAAAGTAATGCTGACATTAACACAATCATGTTTTCAATCTGTGTAGATAAAAATCTATTTTTAAAAGATATATTTTAATTATTTGGAATTGCTCAGTAGAAACATGTGCCAAATTACTTTGGGGGAGAAGAGAAAAAAGAAAGACTTACTGTCAAAATAGTACATGGAAAAAATGGGGGAAATGACCAGATTTAAGGAAATTCTAATTTCAGGTCAGATGCATCTGATAAGGGGAGACTGTGGCAAACAGAGAGGGATTGTTAGGTTTGGGAATAGCAGTTACTGTCTGGAAGTTTGGCTATAAATAGCAGCACGTACGCAGGGCTGGGATACAAGTCACACACGAGCCGATGCATTCACACTGAAACGCGCCGGAAGTGAGAGGGAAATTGCTTCAACATGACGAATGTCTTTAAATATTAGAAAAATGCGTTTGACTGATTGGAAAAAGAATTCTCCACTTCTGTGCTGCTGGGTATCTGCTATTTCATTTCTGGAAAGTAAGCTATGTGGGAAACAAACAAAAAGATACGTGTATTTTGGTGGGGAGGAGGGAGCGTGGCGTGGTAAGAGATAGGACGAAAGGGCGACCATTTCTAACTTTCACTCTTTTAGAGGGGTCAGCAGTGAAAAGAGAGAAAACAACTTTCAGGGCATTCTGAATAATAAAGCGCAATGTCTACTTTTCCCACGTTTTTCAGGAAAACGAACCGTTTACTGCAACACCCAATCCAGAAATGGTATCCGCGGGAATGTGCCATTCTCCCAAAGCACTTCTCAAGGTTTCTCCAAATGCTTGTTGCATCCTTAGCTTCTCTTTGCTGCGCATGCGTTGTTAACTGATTCGCTGGACGCGGTGGGTGGGGCTGTCGTCAGCGGTTCCTCATCCTGGCTGCATGTTAGAATCACCTCTGGGGATTTCATAGCATGCTGGACCCATCTGCAGAGGCTCTCATTTAATGGGCGTGGCATTGGGAGATTTATCAAGTTCCCCAGGTGGCTTCTTCGTTATAGCCAGGGTTGAGAACCACTGAACTAAGTGATTCAGTGATTTTTAAAGACCCAACTGAGAGAGACAGAGAGACAGAGAAAGAGAGACAGAGAGACAGACAGAGAGACAGAGAGAGACAGAGAGAGAGTGAGAGAGGGGAGAGAGAGAGAGAGGGAGAAGGGGAGGAGCTTGTTATGCTAAATGAATAGGTGAATCTCTAATTGATGGAATAAATACAAGAAGAGAATTTTGAAATCAGAACAGAATAATAGGGGGCTATGAAAGAAGAAACTCCTTCTTTCTAGAACTTTCAACCTCGTTCTCCCTCTGAGCTCAGTGGCTTGGAACCTAGGAAGAGCAGTGGCTGCAGTGGGGTGAGAAGTGTCCTTGCTGTGGGGCCGTGGGAGGGGGCCTTAGGCACATACTTCCCTTTCTTACTTCCACAACCTTTGACAGCGTGTGTTTCATGTTTTAAGGATGCAAAGTGATCACAATTTTACTTTGGAGGTATTAATAGTTTTTGAGAGTCAGAGTTATGCTTGCAGCGATGGTTTACTACCTAGAGATGTTTGGGTTACTGTCACCATTAATCACTTGCTGAGAATCTAACGTGAGGACATATTAGGCTAGAGCAGAGATTTCTAAAGCAGAGATGCCAGGAATACAGAACCAGAAATTCCAAAGTAGGTGCTTAGGAATTATTTATTTGTTTATTTGTTTATTTATTTGGAACTCTCTGGAAATTCTAACCTCGAGGCTGGAAGACCCCTCTTCCATTATCAAAAAATTTAGAAATTATAAAAGATAGATACATTTGTTCAGATTTTTATTTCTGTAAAGATCAGACATGTCTGCCCAAAAGCTGAGTCAAAGACAAAGGATGAAATGAAAAAAAAAATATGAAGAACCAAAGAGCCCAAAGACAAAGTGAGGAAAAGACATGAGCAGACAGTTCACATTCAAGGGTATGCAAGGGGCTTCCGATCATGGAAACAGACATAAGCCTTCACTCACGATAAGAAGACTGTAAACTCGGAGTGCCCCAAGGTACCATTTGTCCACAACGGCAGAAAGCCCGAGTCTGATGACACGCTAAGCCCCGGGCTTGGTTGCAGGTAGTATAATTGGTGCAATTCCTATGGAGAATACTGCGCCCCAATCAATTCGTATTCCAAATGCACGTGTCTTTTTGATGCAGCAAATCACCTTCGAAGAATTTTTTGGTCCTTTCTCTCAGACACTTTCACATTTTCTTTCGTGTTCTGAAATTTCACGGTGTAATGACAGGACTGGTTGGGGAGTCTCCTTTTTGCTCCTGCTTCTCTTTAAGGTCTTTCTGTTGTAAGTCTTCTATCTTTCTTTAATTCGGCCAAATTGACATTCATTATTTTTTTTCAAATATTTCCTTCTTGCCCCCCCCCATTTTCTTTGTTTCTGAAATGCTTATTGTCCCAATTTCAGTACTTCTGTTTATTGTATCTCCTAGCTTTCCTGTTCTATTTTCTTTTTAAAAACGCTTTTCTGCCGAATTTGGGTCATTTGAAAGTTCTTATCTACCAGTCTTATTACTGTTATGTCTCTACCTCTCAACACAACCTTGGCACCTTGGTTTCCCCCAAAGTTTGTCACCAATGCCACCATTGGACATTCTGACCTACGTTCCCTCTCTTACTCTTGCTTTGTGTCTGTTGTTTTACTGCAGTTGTTCTGGGAGGAGGGGACTAGCAGCCAATATCTAGACAGGACCTCCACTGACATTTTAGAACAATAAAATGCAAGAACCTCTATGCTAAAGTTTAAAGAATACATGGTTTGTATTTGCATAAAGTAGCAGATTTGGTTTCAAATTCCAACTCTATTATTCATTGGTTGTTTGAAGCTTGGCTTAGTCATTTAACCTTTCTAAGCTTTTTGCATCAACAATCAAATGAGAATGGTATTATCTACCTTATCTCCCTCACTTACTTGCCAGGAGGATAAATAAATTTGGTAAAGCAAAAATAAGAGTAGGTTTGATTGTTGTTGTTGAAACTAAGACTAAGACAATGCAGAATAATAATGACAAGAAATTTAATCAATTAAATCCCCATTAGGGCTTCCTGATCATCTGAAAACGCTCATGTGATTTTCTGCTGAGCAGTCTAGCTCATTGATAGTTAAAATGGGTAACGTGAATGAGTCAGGTGTGCATTGTACTGCTCATCTTGCACTTGTAGGCAGCCAGGTGGAGCACTTTTAGAATCATACATATCATATGAGTATACCCTGTTAAGGTCCTCCTCACAACCCAGAGCGATTACACAACATTGTGTATGGACAGTGAGTATAGCAGAAATGATCGGATGTTCCGTGCAGTGGTCTTATACGGTGACTGTAGAAATGACCACTTAGGTGTCCACTTGTAGTATAATGGCCATTGGACGTCAGATAGATGACTTTTGACAAGCCAGGGATCAAATTCATGTCTGGGATCAAGAAGCCTCATGGTGGAGAGGGCAGCCTCATTAACGTATTGTAGAGAAGTACCCTAACGTGTCAAATGTCGGGAGAGCACGTGGGCTTAGGAGTATGTGCTCACCCAGGAAAATTTTTATTAAAGAATGATTTCTTCGAAGGTAAAAATGGGTCACAAGTTGCTACTTTGCTAGATGTAATTACCATTATATGGTTCTTGTTTTTTTGACTAGTTCTTAATCCTGAGGCGTATACTTGCAATAAGTGTGCTTTAGGCATTTGCTACTGACATCATCAACAGTGGACCAGAGATCAGGATGAAGTCATGGGGCGCAAGGCTGGAACTCTTTCCCTGTTAATGACAGTAATGGAAGTCTGACGCATAAGCAGTATGCATTCAAAACACCAGTCAGCCTGTCTCAGAAGACATCATGCGGTAGCTACTGTTCATTCTGGAAGCTTAGATCTGTTTCTCAGCCTTGTAGCCTAGAAACTTGACTTTTTGTTTGTTAAGTGTTAGCATTCCTACCCACATCTCAGGGACAGACCCATATTAAACTTCAAAATCAATGTATAAAATCTGAAGATCAGTTTGTTAATTTTAGGGGGGAACTAACTAACATAGAAATAAAAAATTGAATTTTATGGCAAATCCATTTTTTCCACACAGGAAGAATTGCATGAGAAGTGAAATAACAATTTAAAGATTTCTTATTGAATACAGAATCAACGCAAAGGGGCAAAGGTGAACAGCATATTCCCAGAACCCGGGACCACTAGTCTAGTGCATTCAGATTTTCAGGAGAGGTGATCTTGGGAATGACACCAAACTGCTTGAGCCCTGTGGTTCTGTCCAGCAGAGCTGGACAACAATTGTAAGTGGACACCACCAATGCTTGGCTCGGTGCCTGACTCTGGTCATTCTGCTTGTAGGGAAAGCTTCAGGGCCAGGTCTGACTTCAAGCAGATCTTTGATGAATCAAATAGTAGTTGTCTGGAAGAGGGCCAAAAATCCCAGAGAGTAGGAAGGAAAAAAAATTTTTTTTTGACTGATGACCAGCTTCATGATTTAATTGAATTAATGAATGAAATAAAGAAAATGTATCAAGTGTCCAATTGAGCATCTGCAGTGTTTCAGTCACTGTGTGCAACATGCTCCAGATACAGGATATTAAAAATAAACATTAACCTCACCTCCTACAGTCTAGGTGGGAGATGCCACTTTGCAGAGAGCTTGAAAGAGTGAAGTACAGAGAGAAATTAAAATGACATTAGTCTGCTGTAAGAATATCCTTCCTGCCCACCAAGTCCCAGGACCTCTCCTCTCGCCACATGAAACCAAATTTGGGTCCCTGTGCAATCTTGGGAGCTTCTGTCTTGCTAATATTCAAGTTTAACGACTGAGGAAAGAACAGGCAATGCGGGGTAAGACCCTTTGCTGTGTGCGTGACAAACCAGGGTCTCAGCGGAGGATGGGGTCTTCCACGGGGACCATGTAGTCCTCTCACCCTCTGCTTCTTTTTGAGCTTCGTCTGCATCATAACAAAGCTCATCCTCAGGAGAGGTGCCGCTGTGGGCCTCGCCCGTCACCTGGCTCCTTTAACCCCTGCTTTGAGACCTGCATCCCTGGGGCAGAAGGAGCTTGATCTAGAAAGAAAACAGAGAACTCTGTTTCTACTGAAAAAAAAATTCTGGGGCTTCTTTCATGAGAGAAAAGTTCCTGGCTGTGTTAGGCAGACTCACTGGGATTCATTTATTTATTTCGAGGACAGATGGGGCAGAGCTGCTCCCTGCCCCCCACCTGCTCCCCCACTTGGTGGGAATATTGCTAAGAAGGCACGGCCGTGACCTGCTGCCTCGGAAAAGTGCCCAGTGGACTGACATCATGGGAACTCACTGAGCCTGTTCTGTGGAGGTCATCTCATTCTCGGCATAAGGATGCCGGGCAGGAAAGCTTCTATTTTTCTTTGATAATGAACCACAGCTAACTAGCCCAAGACACTGAGACTGCATTTCATTAACACAGCTTTCCCAGAAAATAGCGTCCTGCCAGGCACCTACCGGTATTGCTTTCTTAGTCTGAGCTGGTCCCAAGTGGGTTGTATTATCTAAAGCCCTTAACTTGCAGTTGCAAGCAGCTTTCAGATTCTTTAAACATTGCTGTTTCTATCCCTTATGTGTCACCTCTAAGCCCTGAAAGAGAAAATAGTTTTACCAATCCTATGAGAAATGGCCAAATATTTAATGACGTCAATCAAATGAAAATTGTGACTCATTGTGAAAAATACCTTATTAGTCATGGATTTAGAATACATCAGTATTATTGTATTATATAATTACTGTCGTTGTATTAGGAGTAGCATATTGTGGGTACATTTAAAACAACTCAAAATCCTATATGTAGCAAAGACGACTCTCTGACTATAACTAATATTTATTTATCAGTAAATGTGTATCAGTCAATACTTCACTGCTTTATATATGTTCATCCCTTTCATTCTTGCTTTTTATAAATGAGGACCCGGGAGAACAGAGAGGTGAGGTCATTGGCCCACATCACACAGATCGTAAGTGACAGATAATCTAGTTACAGATCCTGTACTCTTCATTTCTGTCACCATGGCTCACTAAGCTCCCCGTACACAGATGGTATTGTGTAGAGGAAGTGGTAGGTTATTATTTGAGAAGTACAAATGAGCTACGGTAATGCTGATGAGATTGAGACTTTGTTTAACATGTTTTTATTGATATTGATTTTTAAAGAATATTTTAAAAGTTGTTTTTAAACAATCATAAACTTACAGAATAGTTGCAAGTCTAGTACACAGAGCTTCCCCCCAACCCCGGACCATTTGAGTTGACCCGATGCCCACTCGTCCCCGAATAGTTCAATGTCTATGTCCTTCATTCTTCCATTAATACATAGACATAATACAGCCATCAAAATGAGTAAAACAGTGGTATGCAGAAATACATCACTACTGCATTCCCCAGACCCCTTTCAAATTCTGCCAATAAGGTGTCTTCACAATCCAGTGTGACCCAGTGCTTCCTAAATGACTCAGTGTCCACTAGTGCGTGCCTTGGAGGATCATTTAGCCATGTCGTCGTTACTCCCTAATATAAAAATGTATCTACTTTATGATCCAAAATGTCATGGCACCCAGCTCTATAACACGTGTTATAGATAATCTTAAAATACATGAATGTGTTATGTATTACATTATTCATTTAAGATGGCGTGATCACATTTTAAATAGGGATTTCTAGAGGCAGTACTGTAACAGACACGTGGGGCATCAGTAGTGAAAGTGTGGATCACTACGGCAACGAGAAGAAATCTTAAAGCAGAGAAAGTTTGTGTGCGCTTAAATCTCATGAGATAAACAGCTAAACTTCTTGATGGGTTTTTCCAGTGCAAAGGAATATGACCCGTAACTCTTTAAAATGTAAAGGTGGCGAACATTCTCTGAAGCGAGCTTGTCCAGCCCGGCTCTGAATGCGGCTCAACACAAATTTGTAAACTTTCTGAAAACATTATGGGATGTTTTTTTTTTTTTGGTAGCTCATCAGCTATTGTGAGGATGAGTATATTTTATGTGTGGCCCAAGACAGTTCTGCTTCCAATGTGGCCCAGGGAAGCCACAAGGTTGAACACCCCTGGTCTAAAGCTTCAGGAAATATTGTACTTTTCCAACCATGTGCTAGGAGAGTAGAAAATCCTTAGTAAAATGAAAAGGGAGATGGTCAATAGAGCATGCTAATTAATCATGCCTTTGCATAGGGAAATTGTTATATAACATTCCTTAGAGTCTCAGATCGTTTCATTGCAAAAATTATGTCAATTTTATTTTGACCAAACTAGCCAATAACTAGAAGCCTGTGTTCTGAGATATTTCTTTTGATGATAGTTAGCGCAGCCTTGTCATCATGGGCCCCACTGGGTATCAGCTAGAAAGACAGACATTTGCTGCAACCTTTCTGTCTTCTGGGAGAGAAAGATTTAATGCAATGAGTAATACTGAGTGTTTTTGGAGCTTGTTTCTATAAGGGAACTGGTTTGGAAAATATCATGTTAGAAAATAACCAGAAACACATATGAATGACCAGAGATCTAAAAAATATGTCCGCCGAATTTCAGTTATTAACAACAACCAAAAGAACCTGGATGTCTGATTGAAATTTGGCACAGCCAAGTGGACATAGGAGACGTAGGAGGTGAGTTAGGTGAAAATACCTGTTACAGACCTCAGAGCTGTGCACCTCTCCTAATTCACTGCCTGTGATAGGCTGACAGCTCTCTGTATCTGTAGTTGGGGGTGCATGTTACGTGGCTATAACAGAGGCTTGAATAAAGTGGGTGTTGGATTATTTTTGTATGTAACATCTCTGTTTCACGGGGCAGACAGGATGATCCTCTGCCCTCCTCCAGCTGTGGCTTCCATCTCTTAGCAGGTGGCTGCTCCAGTTGTCCCCACATGCGTAAGTAGGAAAAGAAGGAAGGGGTGGAAGTGGGACTCCTGGACGTGCACACACTCCCCCACTCACGTTCCCTTGGCAGGAATTCGGCAAATGTAGGGAAGACCAGGGCAGTGTCGTCTAGCTGAGTGGCCTCCTGCCTGGGTTCGTATGAGGGCTGTGTGCATTTTCTTAATAAAAGGAAGAAGGGAGAATGGTATTGGGGGGTGTCCATTGATGATGTCTGTTACAATATTAGCAAAGAAATTAGCATTTAAGAATACACACAGGTGTGCACAAGCACACACATACCTTGGGACTGTTCTGATTAGAAGTAAAAGGATATATGTTCCTAATCCTTGGAGATAATTTAACTCTTTAAGGAAGTAGGGCACATGTTGGTACACAGCTTGAGGTGGTATAGAACAAAAAACACATTTCCTTCTGGGAGTTATAAACATATTTTTTAAAACCCCCAAACAAAAATGGAAAGAAAGAGAAATGAGTTCATCTTTTCTCTCTTCTCACCAATTTGTGTTTCCACATTTACTCCTCGTCTCCAACTCGATGCAGAAATGAAACTAGGTCAGTAAACATGTTTCCATGGTACCTGAATTTTCGCTTGTAAAATAAAACTAAAATACTGACCCTTACTTTAAGCCACATTTACACTTAGTGACATGTTGGTAGAAGACTCACATAATGATTGATTCTTTCCTCCGTGTGTGTGTGTGTATGTGTGTGTGTGTGTGTGTGTGTAATCCATTTTGTTGAATCAACTTAGTATTGGTGTATACAATCTATGTATGTTTACAGATAATCCATTTTCCCAGGCTACATGTTTCTGAGACACAGAATATATGTCTCTGGCCCTCTTCTATATGCTTTAAAAAAAGCAAAAACAATCTACCTTATAGTTTCTTTCCAGAGAGTTCTAGAAGTTTCTAATGTGTTAACAGTGCAGCCAAGCCCTTCCTTAATGGACAGTGTTGAAGTCTGCACTCTCCTAGGCTCTTGTGCCTGCCCTCCTATTGCTTGTCTGCATGAGGCACCATCATTTTCTTCCCCTTAGACCAAGCTTGTCCAACCCACAGGCCACAGGCCGCGTGCAGCCCAAACTTTCTTAGAACATTATGAGGTTTTCCTGCGACCTTTTTTTTATTTTTTAGCTCATCAGCTATCATTAGTGTTAGTGCATTTTACATGGGGCCCAAGACAATTCTTCTTCCAGTGCAGCCCAGGGAGGCCACACGACTAGACAGCCCTGCGTGAAGCTCAGGTTTGCAGTGGCCAGTGCATCTCTCAGACTGTTGCTAGGAGGGGATGATCCGGAAGGCCTTGGAACCTCGTTTCCTCTCTTGCTCTAATGGAGCAGAAAGAGCAAGCTTGGCAGGTCTGAGTGAGCTTGACTGATAAGCAGGCTAATCCCAGCGACTGCAATCCGGAGATTTTCTTTTTCTAGAAGCCCTTTTTCCCTCCCAGGGAGGCAGGGTCAGAAAGCTTCTGTTATAACCTACTGGTCTGGCTGTGTCCTGCTCCTGTAACTGTGGAGTGCATTCCTGGGGTGGGCCTCCCAGGGAGCCTTGTTCGTGGTGCCCACTCACGTAAACCCGGCCCGAGGACAGCTTTCTGTGGGACCTTGGTGGCTGAGGGGATCATCTGTGCTCTGCTGGTTTGCTGTTCTTAATTCCCCCCCAGAAAGACCCTCTGATATGGACACGCATGGGCATTACTGGGATGTGTTTCTAAGCCCCTTTGTGTGATAATCACCAGAATGGCCGCTACCCACCACTGCCCTGCCCACTGAAGACATCACCCCTGTTCCTGGTACCTCAGGTCCAAGGCACTGCTCTCTTGTGCAGGGACCCCTAAAAGCACCACCACAGAGGCTGATGCATTTTCATCACAGTGAAGGTCATTCGTGCCTCTGGTGGCCCTACTGCTTACTCGTGCATCCTACTGCCAATGTCCACTGAACATACAGAGGGTCAGCACATGTCGTTTTTGTCATTCTGTGTTCTGAAGGCCTTTTGCCCAAGAACAGAGGGTGGGTCCCTAAGATGGACGGGAGGACAATCTGATTTATAAGTCGTGCAGTGCTGACCACGCATCTCTTCTTTTTGGGTCGGTCCTTGAACCACAGCTGTCTAACTCTCTTTACCTCTGACTGACTTTCCAGGAGGCTTCATGTGTCTCTTAGGGGCCATCCCACCGGGCCTGGCATTCCCTCGGTCCTCGGGCCCACGGCGCTGCCCCCTAAGACTGAATTTCAGACACCTCCCTCCATTCCCACGACCGCCTCAAATGTAACACACCCCAACATGAGTTCGCCACCCGTCTGCTCACGTACCCTCTCCTTCTCACAAGTTCTCTGCTTAACCAAAAAGCCAGGCCAAAGCTCCGGTGGTGATCTCCGACCCTTCACCCTTCCTCGTCTCCTATTCTGTCCTATCGTCAAACCTCATTCACCTTTACCTCCCAGATGTCTCCCGAGTCTGTTCGCATGGCGCCAGCCCCCCGTGCTCTCGCCGCTGTATTCGGAGGAGCAGCGTGTTTCGGAAGCAGCAGTACCCCTGCCTCCTCCAAGTTTCCCAGCCTTCAGTCTTCCGGCCTCTAATCCATGCTCAGAGCAAGCGGGGACCTGTAATACGTGCGATCTCACGTTGCTACCCCAAAAACATCCCGTTCTTTTCATAGCTACTGCACCCACCTTCGTTCCTGCTCGTCCCCAAGAACGTCCTGGGCTGGGAGCACTGGCACCCCGCACCCATGCCGACATTAACGGGGCTCGTCTGCCTTGCCCTCTCCCACGCGTCAAGTCCAAGCTCAAGTTCGGCCTCTTCCTTAAGCCCAAAGCCACGGCGTTCACCCGATCCCAAATCCGCACCGCACGTCTACACACCTTCCTGGCGCCTTGTCCCCTCTAGGACCGTCTACTAGCTTAGGGCCCGTTAGCCTCTGGCAGCAGCAGGAGACATCTGAGGGTTAGTCCTCCAACTGCGTGTGTTAATGGCATTCCTGAGCTTCGAGGCTTTTCTAGGGAAGCGGTCGGCTCTCCGTGTCCCACTCTTTCCTCGTCCTTCCTCCTTTCTTCCTTCCTTGCCATTCTGACCGCCGACTTTCCACAGGGAGCAAAAGCCCTCCTGCGTGGCTCAAGTTCCAGAATGGAACCAGGGAGTTCGCTAGGACCTCCTCCCTCTTGGGTCTAACTTAAGTCATTTCTTTCCTTTTGGGAGGTTCTGGGTCGGCGTTCTTCGTTCTCCCAGGGCAGGTGTGAGAGGCCGGCCGGGGGCATTCAGCTCTTGAAGGAGCGTCTTGCACATACCCGGTGCGGTCGTGTCTGCACGCGCGCGGTCCCTGGGACTGTGGCAGCCGCCTTGCTTCCCCAGGGGGACTTCCCCCGAGGGGCGAGGCCAAGCCCCTGAGACCGTTGGAGTGTGACGACCGAAGGGACGTGGATGGACGAGATGCCGACTTAATCGATCCTGGAGCTGCCCCACGTAGAAACGTCTTGTTAGAATGTGTGAGATAATGCATCTTCAGCATTCCCTAAGGCATTTAAATTGAGTTTTCTAATGGATACAGCTAAAGCGTCTTAACGGATAAAGACAACAAGGGCGCGCTCAGTCCACTGAAGGCCGGCCCGGAAGCTGGGCGGACTCGAGGTAGAGCAACTGGAATCTGAGAGCCTTCCGAGGAGGACCTTGGCCGGAAAGCCATCAAGTCCCGTGAGTGAAGGCGGAAAGGAGGAATCGAGGGCAATCTTCCCTGTTTCCTAGACCAGGCATGTCATTCGTTCCCATGATCGCCAAGTAGTACAGATTTTCTCAAAAACAATATTCATACTTCCGGGTAAGTAGTGTGAGTGACATGTAAAGCTGACCAGTGTGTCACAGGGTTGATTATTAAGGAATTTAAAAAAAAAAACCTGGAATGAAGGATATAGCCCTGAAATTTACAATAGCTTTGGAAGCGTGGCGATGACAAGGAGAGATGGCTTCCGACGTGAGTGGCACCGAAGGAGGGTGTCCCCGACCAACAGGGCTGCCGGTACTGCACCTCACTGCCCTCTCAGGCCTAAGCGTGTTCTCTGTTTCCAGGAGGCGTGTTTCGAGATCCTGGCAGTGAACATGGTTACCCTTCACTCCCTTACGCATTGGAGCCTTCGGATGTGTAAACAAACCTAATCGTTTCCCATCCAAGACCAGCTCTCCTTCCTTTAGACCCTTGGTGGGTGAAGCTTTCACAGCAAACACACACTCAAGTCTGGCTGTCACCTCCCGCTCAGCCCTCCATTCAGATGTCAGCAGGGCTTGGCTGGTTCACCTCCTTCAGCTCCTCTCCTCTTCTCTACCGCTAGGCTCCAACTGCCAGTGTTCTCGTTAGGATATCGTCGTCTTTCTAGGCTTTTTATGTAAATGTGTTTGGCTAAATAACAAGATCATTTTACTTTTTACCTCTGACTGTCATTTGTTGGGTTTGGGACAAGCCATTAAGGGCTGACAGCACTTTCGGTGGCCATGGCTGAGGGGCGTGCTCGGAACCAAGGGCACAAAGCCTGGGGGAGGGGACTGAGCAAGAGGGTCATAGGACTAGTAGACAAATTGGGGTGAAATTTCAGAACCCCAACGAGCCGTATTTCTTATTTATCATTACATCCTTAGTCTGCAGTGTGATAGCACTTGTCCAGTGGCGGGTGATCAAGCAGTTTGTTGACTGAGTTAATAAATTAATGAATAGGTTGTTAAGAAGTTAGGAAAGCCACTTCCAGAAGGTCTTTCATTAGAACTGAGTTCCAGTCTTCCAGGCTTGGCTGTTGGACCAGCTATTAATGTGTTGCCTCTGAGCTCCACACCCCGCCTTCTTTGCCCTGCTCTGTGACACCAGACCTCGTAGATATTTCTTTGCCAGCAAACACATGACCCATACTGCAAATAGAGGGCCCCAGAGGGGCAACGCAGGAGGAAGGGGACTTCTTGTCCTGCATACGGCGTGTTTTCCTGTTGGGTAATTCAGTGTGCCGCTGCGGGTGGCACTCACGCCTCCCCCAGTCAGTCTTGCCACCAGCCTAGCCAGGGGCAGTCCCTGAACCAGGAAGGCCCCCCACTGCTGGCCTGTCTAGTGAGCTTCATGGGCACCCCAGAGGGTGGCTTCTTTGCACATCTTGCCATCATCCCAGAGAAGGGGCTTTTCAGTGAGTTTTCGGTCTTTGCTGGCGCCCCAGCTGACTTTGCAGTGAATCTTCTGAGCATTCCGGTGGCAGCTTCTCCACGTGTCCCTTAGCCAGCAGTCAGGCTGCGGCTCCTCGGCGTGTTCCTCTGCCACCTGCTGGGCCACACCTACACCCGCGTCAACCAAGTTTCAGGTGCTGATGGGGTCGTCTTCCCAGTTTGTTCCCTCCTGCTCCCTATATCTGCGACTCCTACGGTCTTTAGAATTCTCCTTCCCCACCTTAAGGAGTGAATATGCCATGACTCGTTCATAAGTCTTTATGCTAAAATCTCCCTGTCCAGGTAACTAGCCTCATTTCTCTTTCCTGACCGGATGCCTGCTGATGGCTATAGCTATGGGGGTGGGGGAGACTGTCACATTGAGGAAGGTCATCTGTACCCCAGGGTTCTGGCCCTTGTTCCCTGCCATGTGTTTTCCACATGGAGTCTCTTCCTGTCACTGCAGTCACCATCAGGCCAGCCTCAAGGTGACAGAGATCCAACATGAAGGACTAATTTCAGATTTTTCTGATAGTAGGTAATTGTCATTGATATATTACCTGGCTGATGCTTCAGTGATCACAGAAGACACACAAATAAATAAAAAGTTGGTGCCCCATCCCCCCAAAACCAGAATGGAGCTAAGATGGAGAGGCATCTTCATCCCCCCGCCCCCCAATAAAGTCGTTCTCCCCATCCACGGACGACGTCGTTGTGGAAGCAAAGTAACCTTCCAATTTAAGGAGACACACAGCAGGTACACTCCTGCAAATCTTGCCTTAGGGATTAAATATAATTTGGTTGATAACATCTATCTTGTGCATTTAATTTAGAAAGTGCTTACAGGAGACCAACTTTTACTACTAAAATAATAGAAATGGACCTTGCTGTGCCCTCTGAGTCATCTGAAATAATAATTAGGTCAGGCTAACGAGCAAAACCTCAGGATAGTACCAAAGCAATCAATAGTACAGTGTGCACTGAATTAGTTTATTAATAATCTAACAGAATTTAGATGTTGGATTAAGTTTTGCATTCAGACAAAATTCAGAAGAACCATATTTCGTGTTACATCTCCCTGATGGGTTCTAAATTAAGCTTTATCGTGTGTCACAGCTGTCAGCACCCTCACCATTATCATTATCTGCAAACATTTAGAGCACACCCACTGTGTACGCAGCATGGTGGGAGGGATTCATTAAGGGAAAAGAGCAATAATTTTCTGCCCTTGAGATAGCAGCGGGGTAATTATTTACTCTGACTCCGCTAGCGAATGAGCAGGAGGTCTTGCAATTCAGTGCCCTGACATTTTTATGCAATTTCATCATCATTAGAGCAATAACATCAACATTTCTGGATTTGGTCTTCTTCATTTTAGATTATAAAATAATGCATTAGTATATTGTACCAGTGTTAAAAAAACAGCAGTAACAGAGTAAAAGTTAAAATTTTCCCTTAATAATATAATACTAATGAACATTTGCTTCAGGCTTGCTAATTTATGCAATGCGAATCATGTACCAAGTCTATTCTGAGCAGTGCTCACATGCAGACGTACATGTTATAGATGAGGAAACTGGGAGATCTACAGAGGACGTATAGCAAGTAGCGGGCATTCAAACAGGAGGTCGGGTACCAAAGTCCACTACTCCATATGGCTGCTCTAAGACCTCACCATCTCAATATAACCTCCCAGAGGTAATCACTGCTGACAAAGGTGTGTATTTTTCTAGGGCCCATTCTATGCATCTTAATTTGTATGTGCATATACATGCATATCTTTTAATAACATAAATGGAATCACAGGAAAATATTTTTAACTGCCTTTATTAAAAATGTCCTAGATATTTGTACATATACATAAATTGTGTGTATGTGTGTGTGTGTGTGTGTGTGTGTGTGTGTGTGTATGTATATATATAAGGTCTGACAATTAACTTCACAAACTTGCCACCATGTGCTTACATTGTCAGTACTGTACAAACAACTCAGTAAGGTTTCATAACCTTGGTATATCTGTGTCTCATAGCATGAGAATGTCAGAGCTTGAATTAGAGCAATGAACAAACATTAAATTTCTTGTTAAACTTGGAAAGAGTGGAAATGAAATCAGGGACACGTTAGTCCAAGTTTATGGGGATAATGCCATGAAGAAAACGGCAGTGTGCAGATGGATTAAATGTTTTTCTGAGGAGAGAGAGAGAACATCACTGATAAAGAGAGGTCAGGGTGGGCATTAACGAGCAAAACTGATGAAAATATTGCAAAAATTAATTGAATTGTGTGTCACAATTATTAGCAATGTGAATTTTGCTGATGAATGTCACCCCAATAAATTTAATAATAAAAGAAAAATGTTGGCTGACTGTGAGAAGCATAGCAGACCAAGTAAACATGATAGAGAAACAGGAAAATCTTAACTGAAAATCTTGGCATGAGGAAGGTGTGTGCAAAAATGGTCCTGAAGAAGCTCACCGATGAACAAAAGCAAAGGAGAGTCAAAGTTTGCCAAGAACTTTTGGAGAGGCAAGACAATGTTTTGGGCGGTATTATCACTGGTGATGAAACATGTGTGTACCAATACGACCCTGACACAAAATGACAAAATGCACAATGGAAGTCAGCCAGTTCTCTATCACCAAAAAAGTTCCGTCAGTCCAAATCAAGAGTCAAAATGATGTTGCTAACCCTTTTTGTTATCAGAGAAATTGTTCATTATGAATTTGTACCAACTGGACAGTCAACCAAGTTCACTATTTGGAAGTGCTGAAAAGGCTGCGTGAAAAAGACAGAAATGACCTGAACTTTCCACCAACAACTCACAGTTTTTGTATCATAAAAACGTACCAGCTCACACAGCACTGTCTGTGAGGGAGTTTTTAGTCAGTACACAAATAACTGCATTGGAATACCCTCCCTATTCACCTGATCTGGTCCCCAATGGCTTTTTCTTTATCCAAAGATAAAGGAAATATTGAAAAGACATTTTGATGACATTCAGGACATCAAAGGGAATATGACAACAGCTCTGATGGCCATTCCAGAAAAAGTTCCAAAACTGCTTTGAAGGGTGGACTAGGTACTGGCGTCGGTGCAGAGCTTCCCAAGGCGGGGGTGGGGGGTCCTTCGAAGGTGACCGTAGTGATATTCAGCAATGAGGTATGGAGCACTTTTTCTAGGGTGAGTTCGCGAACTTAATTGTCAGAGCTCATATGTACACACGCTCATATATGTACATATGTATGTGCATATACGAGGGCTGTTTAGAAGCAAACCCAGCCATAAATGCCTCTATTTTTCATATTACTGGCTGGATACTTTCCAGATAGCCCTCATGTATTTAAATGGATTTTTAATATTCCACAATTCATATGTATCACTTGGACATTCTGAAATTAATAGAAATTTCAAATGTTTCTCTTTTTTGCTCTTCTATGTAATACTGCAGTGCACATCTTTGTGCATATGTCTTTGCCCATGTATGGCTTTTCAGGGCAAGCTTTCTAGAAGTGAACGTGCTCGGTCAAAAGGCATGTATAGCAATGGTTTTGGTGCTTATTTCTGCTCCCTAAAATGCTGTGTTCTGATCACACACAAGATAAATACGACACTGTCAATCATATGTGTTGTTCAAAGCTTGCCTGAGATGCCCTGTCACTCTCTCACTCGCGTATCTATGCCAGATTACAAATGAAAGAGAACAGTGACTTTTTCTTTTTTTAGTACACATATTCATATGTTGCAATATCAAGTTCTTAATAAAGTACTCTTGATACGTATACTGACTTTTCCCATAGGCCAGAGTTCTGTCTGTCCTTAATTATTTTTCAGGGTACTAAACAAGATCCCACTGATAGAGGACTAGTTCAGAAAAATCAAACATCAAATAATAGGAGGACTCAGAAGAGAGAACAAGATTGAAAGGCAATAAGTTATCAATGAAATAATTTTAAAAAGTTTTCAGAAATGTGGTGTGTATGTGCCGATCCAGACTGTTTTAGCCCACCAGTAAAGCTATAGGGATAAAAACAGACCAAAACACATCATTCAGAAATTCCAGACAACTTCAGGCAAAAAGAAGAGCTAAGTTTTTGAAGATGAAAACAATTTAAATGTTAAGGACTGGGAATCGATATCATTAAACTTCTCAGCAACAACATTTATATATAAAGACTACTGTTCTTAATCATGTATTTAAAGTTCTGTAACCACCAACTGAGGAGATAAACTTTCTGGAAATATGAGACGGGGGAAGAGAAACACAGTGAGAGTAATGATAAGGAGCATCACAGATTTAGGAAACCACTAGAAAGTTCTATTTCATCACTGTGCTATGGATCAGTGTCCTCATAAAAACATTGATAGATACACTTAATAAGTTCCTTGAAATAGGATGATATTGAATCATCATCCGTCATTGCTGGTGGGCCCTATGGAAGCCCTTGGAGCAAACTGTAACAAATTACTCTCTTCAACTAATATAGACTCTTATTTTAAAATGTATCTATCTTTTTTTATATATTATAAAATGATTTCCTGAAAGAAAGGAATTAATGCTGTCAAATTTACTTTAGAGCAGGCATATCCAACCTGCAGCCCAGGATGACTTTGAATGTGGCCCAACACACATTCTTAGATAGAACTTAGTTCATTTATCCCCATGGATACCCATATTGTTTTGTGCTAAGGTGATGAGATGTCGAGTTATTGCTTTGTGGGGTAAAAGGACTGTGGGGAATTTTATTTGAGGCCAAACCATGTTACCTAACTGTTCTGTAAAAGTTTATGATTAGATTTGGTCTCACTTAAATGTGAAGTTTCAGTTCTTTGGAAAGTATTTTTCCACTTCTAGTTTTGCCTTAAAAATTGGTACATTTTTAAAGGTATCCTGTATCTTACCTGAAAATGTAAAAGACTAAAGTAAAATTAATAAAAAATATTTCATTTAATTTCCAGTTTCTAAAATGTTAGATTGTATTTTAAGGCTCTAATTTAACTAATAATTTAACATACCATATTTTGTCATGTATAATGTGCTCCCACATATAATGCACACCCACGTTTTTGGCCCAAACTTCCAGAGGAAAACTCTTTCATTTTAGTTTTTAATTCAAATTTTTATTTGTTTACATGTAGGTACTTGTTTTTTGTATTATAAGGGAGTTTTAGCATTTACTTTTTAACATAGAACAAGAAATTTTATGTAACAAATAATTACAAAACAAAAGCAGATACAAGGTACAAGAAATTTTATGTATAAAAATTTTTTATGTATACATAAAATAATAATACCCAGGGTATTATTTTGCATACAGATATCATCATTAATTTCTAGAGTTACACTTTTAACTCATAAGCATACATAAAAGAATTAAAAACCTTTATATAGAGACAGTATTAGCACTACCCATGTATAATGTGCACCCTTATTTTTCCCTCACAAATTTGAACAAATAGGTGTGCATTATACGTGGCAAAATACAGTACTTGTATTTTGAGATGAAACAAAATTGGGATTAAAACTTCAGTAACTGTAATGTGATCTGTTCTGGGTTACCTTCTTTACCATTTTTTATGCCAAATGTTTTGGTCTTTCCCTCTATGCTTTAGAAACTAGAGGCTTCCTTTCCTGAAGAATGTGACCACTTACTTCATCAAGATTAAGAAATGTGGCTCAGGCCAGGGTGTCAGTGGCTTCCTTGGCACCATTCATGGGATTGAGATTCACGCCCTTAATCTGTTCACAGAATTGGAAAAGATTTAGGAAAACCTTAAGCCCTCAGGAGGAGCATCGCAAAATGACGGCGAGGAAGTAGCTTCCTTACAAAGGCACATGACAAAGGCCAGAATTTTCACCCCGAAAGGTAACACTCGAAGGTCACGTCATCAAGATTCTGGTTCCTGATGTAATTTCCTTCTCCGACTACGAAAAGGTGCCTGCTAAGGACAGAGAGGACAGGGTCTCCTTCCCTGCCCCCCACCGTCCTGCCAGACCAGGTCAACAATGAAATATTCCAATCAGGCTGGAAACTGGGGGTGCCTGGGAATGAGGAGAGAGGGAGCATTTCCAACTCCACAAGCAGAAAGCTGAAAGTAAAACGAACTAGTGGGGTTCTGTCACAGGGGAGCCAAGGCCTTAGGCAGTTCTCAGCATTGTTGAGGCTCTCAGCATCCCATCCTGGGTCTTCTCCCACCTTTGCCCCCGCAGTGTGCCCGAGCCCCTGTCCCCTGTCTTACGTAGGACAGGTGCCGCTCTGGTGGGTTTCCATTGCTCCTGGCAGCCGTCCCCTCACCATTTCGTGCTCTGTCCCGTGTTGCCTAACCTTGAAGCAAGCCTCCTGACCTGAGCAGTTTCCGACCGTTTTTCACTCCTACCTACACCTGCCACCGACCCCGATAGTGTCAGTTACAGAGCTTGGTAGTGGTCAACCAGATCACACAGAACAAAGTATCCAAGTGCATAAACAGTGTGGAGTCGCCCTTTTACATAGCAATCCAGAACGCAGGCGCTCTCGAAACCCGAAGGAGAAAACCCCCAGGACGATAACACCACGACTAACACTGATTCTCTAACAACGTGATCACTGCTTTACGGAGTGGAGAGGAAATACATAAAGGTATTGCTTCAATGGTTTGTCCAAGAGGAGCTTTGCACTCGCATATACATTCAAGAAGAGGCTTTACTCCATTTAGGAAGCCAATACAGGGAAATGAACAATTTCCAAAACTATCTCTGGTCTCTGAAAACTGGATTCAGTTCAGGGGGATTGCCATCGTCGCTGTGAACCTTCTGTCATCCTCACGTGCGATGGAATGCTGACGTGAATCCAACACCACCTTGCCCACGTGGAATGCCTCCTTCCTCACGAGTCCATACACCAAACAACCCTGGGACGAACGGCGTCGGCATCTTCTAGAACAGACCGTCTCACAGACCAGTACAGCCTTCTCAGCGTGGCATTGCTGAGGACTAGGGCCTAATGTCCCTGCCGCTGGGTTCCTCAGAGGAGTCCTCAGAGCCTAGATCTAGAGGAAAACATCTGTCATCACCTGGCCTCTGCAAGTGCAAGGGCAGCTGGCCATGCTTATCTCTGTAAACGGGGGACATCGCCCCACTCGTTTTAGCCGTGCTGCATTTCCTTCCCTGTAGGAGACGCGTTAAGGCCACTGTCCCATGATGATGCATGTGATTTGGCAAGCAGTACAGGATGAGCAAAAGCAGGAAGTTTGCCTTTCACACTTGAGTCAAATAGTAATCTGAACTACAACACTGGTCCCTGAATTATCTCAAAATCGCATGTAGTATATAGAAATATAATCTGTGTTAATATTACATGATTAGAGAGAATGACAATTCAAAACATTATTTAAAAAAACCAACAGATTGTGGGCCTTTTAAAAATTAACCAGTGTAGGCATGGATAACATTAATCTACTTTTTCCGAAGTTCATTCTGTCCATGTGTATTGGGTGCAGAACTTTTATTAAGAATATTGGCAGTTTTTGTTTACTTGGATTATTTTTATTAAACATAAACTCTGTTGAGGAATTCCCTTTTGACTTTATACAACTATGAGTGTTAAAATGATTATGTGACTCCTACCATCCGCAAAACAGATTTCCTTGTAAATAACGGCGGCCAATCCATCCCTACAAACCGCACAGGCGAATTTGAGGTGCTCCCGTCAGGAAGCATGTCCGGTCTAAATTAGAGGGGGGACCAGAAGGACAAAGTGTAGGAGTGAAAACACCTCAGCCTGGGACTGTCCAAATACGTCCAAAGTCGTGCGTTCTTCGTCATGGTGGGTACCCTGGCCGTGCGTGTGGTGACTTGTTATCCTGGTGACATCGTGCCTTCGCTTTCAGAAGGTAATGACTCGTGAAGAAACAATTCTATTAGCCAAGATGTAAAAATCGCTGGGTTGTGGCTCTAAGAAATGAGATGAAAAGATGACCAAGGGCCAAAGACTAAATAACTATGTTTTCTCCCACCAGCACAGCTTTTGTAATTAAATTGTAATATTCTGGGTAATAGGAGGACGGACTGTCACATGGCTATATATTATATATGCTCAAATCATGAAAACCATGTTTCTAAGGATTTAAAAGATTTAAAAGGATTTGAATTAGAAGAAAAATTAGATGGTAAGGATATGCAAGGTATTAAATTCCTTTTCAAAACATGTTTCATAATACAAGGTCCACATTACTTGCCTTCTTAGAATTTAAAGAATTAATTAGTTCCTTTGGAATTAGTGAAATAACTGATACATAGGACTAACGATGATTTGGGGTTGTATGGAGAAATTCATAAACATATGAATCATTTTAGGGAAATTCAAAAGGAAATAAATCACCAACACAGATTTAAAGAATACTTGAAACTCCAATTTAAATTCTTAAAAGTGGAGAAAAGATTCAATCAAAAGTTGGTTTGGAGGCATCTTGGCTTTTAGAAGTTTGTTTGGTTGTTTTACAAAGGCAGCAGGATGGGGTTTGAGTAAGGAAGAACCCTTGCTTGGTGGTGCTGTGTTTTGTCTTTGTTTGCTTAACCCAAGGCAAAGCAGTTGGCCTTGATAGAAAATGTAAAGAGGGATTTCTGGCATTTGCAGGGGGCATACAAAATACAGTGCACCCTCTGCTTAGGGGAGATTGCTCAGGCTTTTAAATATAGGGGGCTGTCCGGAAAACATTCCGCTGTGAACGCCTCTAGTTTCATTTCATACAGCTGGAGACTTTCCACACGCCCTTCGTCTGTGAGTTAAGAAATGCAGAAGAAATAACATTTAATCCGCCCATGTTAACACTTTCCCTGTTCATCTTTCACTCATATACTTTCCTATACATCCAGCTGCTTCACAAAATACTGTTTATTAATAACTCTGTTGAGGACAATCGTCACTGCTTTGGAACGTCTTTCCCATAAGCAATAGAAAGCATTTCGCTTAGAAATGACAGCAAACATGTACAACTCTAGAGTATCCATCCCAAAGATCATTTTAAATTGCAGTGGTCACTCTGGAGAGCTTCCAACCGTCCTAGATAAGCTTGTGCATTTATGAGGTGCCCTAGGAAACGAAAAGGGGCCTGCAGGTATGCACTCTGCGGGGTAGAGGGAAAATTATTTTTTCTCCTCCACAGTCTCTGGTGACAAAGACGAGACCCGCCGGGACACCGCACTGAGTCTCGAGGCTGCGGATGACATCCTGGGAACATTGGCAGAAGCAGGCAAAGGGTCACCTGTCCCAGGTCTCCATCTGTGGTGCGTGGTGGAGAGAGGAAGGGAAAATTCCACTTTGTCCCTTCCGTCCCACATTCGGATCGACAGGAGAAAGCGTTGTTACTGATGTTCTCTCTCCTGGGGACAGCTGTTAGTCTCCTTTTGCATCCTGAGAATGTGGCAGGGCCAGGGGAGGGCTGCATGGGGCAGAGTGGCCGCTGTACTCAGTCCCTGTCAGGGACATGATGGGGACAGCATGGCCTCAGCATCTCTGCTGCAGCGGAGCCTGATGGGCCAGCAGCTGGACGCTGTCAGCTATTGGCCCTTGTCACAGTGTGTCCTCTCTTGACGAGAGGTGTGGCCGGTGAAGCTCAGGGCCTGCAGTCACCGCACGTTTGCCCCAGGGGCTCGTCCTGCCCTCCGGCTCAGTGCACTGGAACACTCCGGTAGTGTCGCTAACGCACACGATTCCACCCAGGAGATTGGAAGATCTAACTGGCTTTATGAAGTGATCGATGGATTGGGCAGCATCTCCTCTAACAACAGAAGGGCACTCGGAGAGATTGTACATAGTGAGAGATTTTTCTAGAAAGAAGGGTGGGGCAAGGGAGCTATGAACACAACAAAGGATTAGTTTTAGACCTGGACCTCTTCTCTGGGAGGAAGGAAGTGACAAAAGTGTTCATCATGCAGACTGCCTCTTCTTTCTGTGGGGTGTGGATGGAATAGGAGAGACCACGTGACACATGACCTCACTGGTGTTGACCAGAAAATTCCAGATTGGTTGGTTAAGGTTATGTTTCTGGGAGAAGTTGAAACAGAAATTAGGGCAGGTATTAAATCTAGGTTTGAGTATCATGGGCTTTAGCACCCATGATACTGTGTGGGGCCTGTGGCTTCTGTCTCTTTAACAGTTTCTACTCCAAATACCTCCTATCTGAGATTCCCGGAATGATTCCCTTTTCCTTTCTCCTGTCTGCTTAACCCCACCCCCATGTATCCACTGTAGTATGTCACAGTCTGCCATTTCCAATCCCAGCCCCATGCTTCTTAACATGCAAGGGACTCTGGATTTAACCTGCATTCCCCCAGGAAAGCAACAAGTGTGACATCGTCTGCTTCTCATTAGCGTGGTTTAGAACGCCAACGGATCTCTCTAGGACTTGTTGTGTTTCCCCTACCCTTCCTTTCATAAACAACACGAAGCTTCACGCTTGGCCTCACTGACAATTCGTGCTGGCTCAAGCTGTCTTCATTCTCGAGTCCATCCGATCTTTCTCTTACAAAAAGATGTGAGCTAGGACTTTTGCTCTAGTCCTGGAACGGAAGCTAAGGCCCACCTTGGGCGGTGTGACCAGACAACAATCATCTCTACCCTCTTAGTTCATATACGAAGAGGGAAAGGGGCCAGTCCTGATGAGATTCTAGTTCCCCCTTCCCCGAGGGAACAACAGCAGAAAGAAACGGTGACATCTCGTGTGAAGGGCAGCTCCCCCATTGCCCTGTTCTGGAATAGGCACCGAGGAAGGTCAGCGCTCAGCTCTCTGGTACTGATTTTATATGAAAGAAAGTAGGAGGTAACGATCGATGCCCAGCCACAGGGCTTCTCCACTTAGACCAGACCTTCTGGCATCAGTTTGAAACAAAATTTGCCTGTAGCTACATTAGCATGCCAAAACCTATCCCAATCCCCAGGCTCACCCTGGCATTTTTTCCTGCAGCATTGGTAGAAGACTGGAAACTTCAGTTGTACACACTTCTCATACCTGCCTAAAAGTCTTCAGATCATCATCAATCTATAAAGATGAGAGAAGAAATTTGAGTGTTTGTGTTTGTCTATAGCATGTAATAGAGTCAGAAGAACTTGCTGCTTAGTGTCATGGCTCAAATAATAGATAAAATTTCAATATTGGTTGCCTTAGAACAGCCGATCACAGTTACACAGTAAGTTGTTCTTAGTACCAGATCCATTATTTATTCTCTCTTCATTCATGAAATTACAATGCCCACCTTTATTATGTACTGTAACCATTATTAGACTCTTCTAATAATTCTAGATCAATTAGTTCAGAAGCCTAAATTCTATTTTAATCACAAAGTGATTTAAAGTTCTCACTTAGAGTTTTGGTTTCAAATGTCAAGCCAATTAAATGAGTCACTTTCCATAGTTGTTTCTATTCTTTACTAAGTAATTGTCTTTCATTTATAACTCTTGGCAAAGTATTTTTTCTAATTACTTGCCATGCAATAGCTGTCTTGTAACTTAGCAATCTTTTTCTAATTGGCAGTCTTAATGTATTAAACGCACCTGCTACTCATGTTTAATTTTTTAAATATAACTCTTTTCCTTTTGCCTTCAAGACCAGTCTGTACAGAAAATAGTTTAGGAAAAGTAAAAGACCTTCATTATATAAACATGGTTTTCTGTTCTTTTCTGTTATATAATTATTTTCCTATTCATTTTCTTCTATTTTCAAATAGTCAGTAGAATTTTCTTAAGCATTATTATAATAATTTCATGTCCATTAATTGAATTTATCTCTGCTTTAAATTGCTTGCAATTTTTTTTAAAAGGAAAACAAATTTAGTCATGGTGCAATGAGTCTTCAGATATATTCTAAATGAAGACATTGAACCAAGTAATGAAAGGTACATGTTTTCTAGAAAATACTGAAATTCCATTTTCTCTATGTACCTTCCCCTACATGTAAACAATAGAAGAATATTACATGAAAATCTTTTTCATAGAATATGAAAAAAAAATTCCTTATATTAATTGATCACCCTCAAATTCCATGTGCCGTCAGTAATTCAGGGTCAGGGTCCATCACATTAGTTGCAAGTAAAACTTGTCGTCCTATTTCACACATGTAGAGGGGTGCGTAATACCCAGAGGTGGTGAGGGTGTGGGTGAAAGGGAGCTCTCTCGCACGGATGGTGCGAGTGACCTGAGAGAGCAGGTTTGACAGCTCTGCGAGCATCAGTGGTGATAGAAGTACTATGGAATAAGGAAGTTCGCACCTGAGTTCAAAACAAACAAAGTAATCATAGTAAATATATGGAAGCTATTGGTAGAGGTCAATACAAAGTTATTTCATGTGTTTCTTCCTTTCTCACTTACTATGAAGATTGATATTCTAGGAGTGGTTGGCGATCACTATTTTAGCTGGGCATGCCGAGGGTCACCGTGCCCCGGTTAGGCACCTTAGCTTTGGAGGTCAAGAATACAGCCTGTTCACTTTGCAGGGGACTTGTGGGTTTCTAGGAAAGTAATTCATTTTGGAAAAGAAAATGCCCAGAGGGAAAAAAATTTATAAATGAGAGTATGAGGATACTTAATCATGAAATTGGTGTTTGTTATATTATCTTACAATGTCTATGTAACCCAAAACTCCTAGTTCCAAACACATCTTGTCCTGTCGGTCTCTCAACCGTTTTCTTCCATACTTGGAAGCCTTTGTTCAGTGGACTGGAGATTACAAGAAGTCCGGTCGGATGTGTTAGAACGTTACTTCCTCTAACTTTTCCCCATACTCCTAATACTTGTCACAAGCAGTAATGGAATTGCTTCTCTATGAAGCAAGATCTCCTGGGTCAAACATTTAGGGGGTGAGGACCAGCCATCTGTTTTCACAAAGCCTGCAGGTGCTTCTGATGGATACCACTGTTAGGTAGGAATCAATTCTGTGAATATACGTACTGATTTCAGTGATTCAGGGGTGGGGACAAGGACAGGGGCACACACGCTGCTCTCTAGGGTCCCTTCTCGTAAGGGCGCCAATCCCATCGTAAGAGCCTCACCCTCATGACCTCATCACACTCTTTACTTCCAAAGGCCCCATCCCCCAGTCATCGCCTTAGGGATTAGGATTTCAGTATGTGAATTTGGGGAGGGAACACAATTCAGTCTGTAGAGCTTACATCGATGTCCCTGTTTAACGGTGTAGATTTACGAGAGTGCAGTGCTGTATGGAACTATCTGTAAAGAGTACCAGATTGATAGCCACAGATGTAACGATTCACAGTTGTGACACGTATACATGAGAGTGTATGAGAATACTCTTCATGTCTTCCCTAACAGCATTGGAATCACTTATTCATGTCCTTCTCCTGTTTTTCTGTTTGGTTGTTTTTCTGGTCCATGTGCAGAAGTTCTGTTTATATCATGTACAGCATTATCCTTTATGTACAGCATTATCCTATATTTCCTCTATGCTGGAAACAATTTTCCCCCGAAATTTTTCTACTGCCTTTGTTTACAGTGGTGTTGCCATGTGATTAACAACTTAACGTAATCAAACATGTCTATCATAGTTTGAGTTTTGTACTCCTGGTTTAAAAAGTCTCTCTCCCCTCTGTATTTTTAAATCTAGAATTTATTTTTCACAGATTTTATATGATAGGAGTTCAATATTATTTTCTTTTCAATCGCTAGGCCATTGGGCACCATCATTTAATAAATAAACCACCTTTTCCAACCAAATTGAAGCACCAACTTTGGTGCATGCATGTTAACTTCTCATATATTTTGGGATTTACGTCTGGGTTTTTTATGTTGTTTCTCTGGTTTTGTTTTTCCAAAAGCAGTGTTGCATTTATTTGATTTCAGTGTAAGGTCTTCACTCCTTCCTGTCGATTCAGCTTAGTTGAGTAGTTAAGTGGCTTCCCTCCCTGTTTTCCTCCCCTCCTTCTCTCCCTCCCTCCCTGCCTCAGTTTCTGCATTTGTTTAGGTTTTCTTGGACACTTATTCTTCCATATGAACACTAATTAATTATTGAACGCCAACATTTAAAAAAAATTCCTGTTTGGCCATCTAATTGTAATTATAATTAGATTTAGGTAATAATGTTGGTACCACGACCTTTTAGTGGCTGAATTGATGCACTTCATTCCCTTTATTTATGCTATGACCTTTTTTGCCATGCAGCTCTCCTTCCTCCTGTTGTCTTTTTTTGGAAGGTTGATGTGGTTGTCACTCACTCCTCCTTCCCTCTTCTGGGTCTCCAGACCTGGCACTTAGCTCTCTAATGTATGAAAAGAAACTTCCACCTGTTTGTCATCACAATATTCTATTTTTTCACTGCTTCCTCCTCCCTTCAACCAGTGAGAGGTCTGGAACACTTCCAGTTCTTTTAGCTCTCCCCCACCCCTCTATTCCAGAGTGTTGCTGAGAAAAAGTAGTATTTTTAGTTCTAGACTATTATTAGAATCTCCCTTGCAGTATTTCAAACATGCTCTTCCATTTCAGAAGTCCTGGTTTAGCAGTTACTTTGCATATTTTCGGCTCTCTGTAAGTACCCAAGGGTTATTGCTCACCACTTACCTCCTGTTTTAAGATGTTGCTGTGGGCTGAATAGTGCTCCCCCCCCCAAAAAAAAAATAAAAAGATACGTCCAGGTCCTAATCCCCAGTACCTGTGAATGTGACCTTATTTGGAAAGAAGGTCTTTGTTGGTTAAGAATCTCAAGATCATTCAGAAGTTAAGCTGAGCCCTAAATGCAATGACTAGGTCCTTAAAGAGAACAGGGGATTTGAGACAGGGCAGAAGGCCATGTGACAACAAAAGCAGAGATTGGAGTTATGCTGCTACAAGCCCAGATATACGAGGAGCCAGGAAAGGCAGGAAGAATTCTCTAGAGCCTCGCAGGCAGCATGACCCTGCCAACACCTTGATTTTAGACCTCTGGCTCCAAAACTGTGAGACAATACATTTCTGTTGTTTTAAGTCACCAAATATGTATTTTGTTGAACTACTCTAGGAAAGTAATATAATTTACTATTAGTTTACAAATTTACTAATTAATTTACTACTTGATCAGAGTCCGTTTTCAGTGTACAAATTCCTCAAATCATTGCAGATCCTCAGCTCTCTTTTTTCCCCAGAGGTCAGTGCTATCTTGTTGAACTGGAGGCTCTTGTTGTAAGAGTTAGTCGTCCATCTTCCGGCTTCTAGTGTTGCACATCAGAAATCTCACTGTCTGATTCTTTTTCTTGTATGTGTATCTTATTTCTCCTTGGAAGCTTCTAAGATTTTTCTCTTCACATTTTGTCTTGTTTTCTTTACTCCTACCTGGTGACTCAGGGAGAATTTTTAGTATGCAGGCTCAGATCTTTGTTCAGTTCAAGAAAATTATCTTCTGTTGTTTGTTTAATGATTATCTCTTACCGCTTTTCCACTTGTCTTTTTCTTATCCCAGAATGCATATTGGTCATAGTTTGGCTCTCTTGAATGAATACATTGACTCTTTTTTTTTTCTTTTATGATTTTTATCTTTGTGTATTGTTGATCTGGATTTTTTGTATTTTTTGACCAAGTTTGAAATAGGTCACCCACTTGATTTTTCAGTTTATTAGAGTGAGCTCCAATAGTGATCATCTTTTAAAAATTCATCTAAGAAATTAAAAATTTTAATTACAAAATTTATTTTTTTAAATGTATACAGGAAGATGCCGATACTTGACTCTCCTCTAGCCAGTCTGTTTCATTAGGGGCATGTCCTTTTGTTACATGTCCTTCCTTCTGTGAGCCGCTAGACATTCTTGGATGTGCTATTAATTTTGTTTGTTATGTCACTGGCTCAGATTCAGCTGATAGGGTACCACCCAAGAGTGAAGGAAGGATCAGCAGTCTCTTTTTTGCTCTGCAGGTCCATTTCCTGTTGGGGTACCAGTTGGAGGACCTTCTGGGGACATGTCAAGTTTCTTTTAGCTCTTTCTGGCTTCAGGGAAACAGGGACATACTTGCTTGGACTGATTTTGATCTTCCTCCTGCCAGTGCAGAAATTTCTGAGGGCCACATCTTTAGTGAGCAGACCATTGCTCCATCACTCTCATCCTGGTCCCAAGCCCTTACTGTGGCCCAACATGAGAAAAATCTCGTAGTGGGTGCTGCCCTACATACCCTATACACCACACCACTGCTGAGCCCAGGACAGGCTGAGAGGTGTGTGTTTATTAGCAAGTATGGACGTGGGGGAAATATGGAACTGCTAATAATCCCAGAATTCTCATACCAGCTCACTAGCAAAATCTCAAAGGGAAATAGAAAGCCCCTTCCTGTGTCCTGGAGCTTTATTAACTAACAAGGTAACTCTTAGCTCAAGCTAAGACAATTTTTCTATAGAAACTTTCTTTTCTATTAGAACTTTTCATAATATATATTTCTAAAATTACAGGTTATTTTCTATTTAAAATTATTTTCACGTCTGAGATAAGATGTTGTCTGCTGGTAGAAAACACTTCCTGTCTGCGGCCATACCACCCTGACCATGTCTGACCTCGTCTGATCTCGGAAGCTAAGCAGGGTCGGGCCTGGTTAGTACTTGGGTTGGAGACAGTGCTTCCTGACCATCGGGAAGCCTGCTCTTGACTCTCAGTCTTGCATCCTGGATGCAGAGCCTTTCTTGTCATTGTCGAATTCAGTTAATTTGGAGCATTCGTGTGAATTTACAAGATTATTGAAAGTGCCAGTTTCTAGACATGATGGTGGGCTGACAACGTGTTCACGAAAACGGTCTAACAACAAGCTAAACCTCACATATCTAACGTCTTGGGTTCAATGAGTGAGTCATCATCTTCTTTACTGCCTATTTCTCCCTTTGCTTTTATTCTTAAATAATCCACTCTCTTTGGTTCATGGCGCTCTAGCCAGCACTTTCTTAAATTCACTCCTGATGTACTGCTACCTTCTTCTTGACCTCCTTGCAACTTGTTTCTGGCAACTTTTGCTTTCTGAATTGAACATACCGCTTTCCTTCAATTAGATATTTTTGTCTCCCAGTCCTCTCTCTGTCCACCCTCTCTGCTCCTTGTCTCTGTTTTTCTATCTCAGCTTACAGTTTTCCTCATTCTAACCCTTTCTCTTTATATTTTTTGAAAGATTAATACTCTCATGTGTTCTTTTACACGTATTTTATTGTGAGACACATCCTAGATTCCGATGAGCACATAGAACACATATGTGCAATGTAAGAATAAGTATAAAGCACGGGCCTAAGTGAGCAAATACTCCTAATTGCTAGCTCTGAGGAAGTTCCGTATCCCTCTGTCCAGTCATTAATGCTGCAACCCCCAGAGGTGAAGATGATGACGGTGATGAGATTATGATGATGATGAAAGCATGAGTTATTATTTGTAGAGCACCATTTTAAGTACCTGGAGTGAGTGTTTTGGAAATAAGTAACTTATACACGTGTTTCTTTGCTTTTCCTTATAGTTTTACCACCAATTTCTACATCTCCAAACAATGTAGTTTAGTTTCGCCTGATTTTGAAATACATATTAAGTGGAATTGTTCTCTGTGTGTTATTATGTAACTTACTTCTTTTGCTGGCGAGCTTCATTCATGTTGTGATACAGAGCAGTAGTTTATTCGTTTTTGTTGCTGTGTAACATTCCATCGTATGAATATGCCACCATTAATATATCCATTAATTAGAGGTTGCTTTGATATAAATCATTACCATGAATGTTCTTGGGGTTATCCTGATGTATAGAAGCAAAAGTTTATTACATATTTACCAACTATTTATTCAAGTTTTTGCCTTTTTTTCCTATGGCTAGCTGACTTTTTGTTATTGATTTGGAGAATTTTTTAAAAAAATTGGTCAGTAGTTGCTTATGTTTGATGCAAGTAACTCTTTCTCCCTAGAATTTATGTTTTCATTCTCTTCACAGTGTCTTGTGATGCACAAACATTTTTAAGTTGATTATCATCAAATTTATCAATCTTTCCTGTTCATAAAGTTCTCTATGTCTTGGATAAAAAATTTTCTTCTCTACATCATAAAAGTATTATTCTGTGTTAACTTCTAAAAGCTGTCCATTTTTGCCTGTCACAAAATACCAGGTATTTCTATCATACGATACATCTGTTGAGTGGGCCCTAGGTAGGCCAGATTGGCAGCTGGAAGGGGCTGGAGTCTTTCACAGACCACCGAAGGGTCCAAAGCCAGAAGGGAATTTGGCTGGCCTGTTATCCAGGACACGGGGAGACTGAAATCCTTGCTGAAGGGTGCTGGAGGCAGGTCCCCTGCCAAATGGTGTGGTCACCTAGTTGTCAGGTAGGCGGAGCTATTTCCAGGTGTGGGGCTGGCACCCCCATTGGCAAGTCTGCCACCTGGGCATTGACACGACTTCTCGGAATAGCCCTCCTCGGTCTTGGGCTCCACTGGGGCTGCACAGTCTGCCACCTGGATCCCAGCTCTGACGAAGGCACTTTTGTCCAAGGACGGCTACCAAATTATTGCTGTTGATTGGGGGATCTGAACAGGGGACCTCTTATTCTACCATCTTGATGACGTCACTCCAAGTCAGGTTCCTTCTGAGTGCTGTGAGGGAGACTCTGTCCCATGCCTCTGTCCTAGCTTCTGGTGGTTTGGGGGCAATCTTTGATGTCTGTTGGCTGCTCTCTGCCTTCATATTCACAGGGCTGTTCTCCCTGTGTTTGTCTGTCTCCAAATTTCCCCCTTTTATGAGGAGACAGGCCATATTGGAATAGGGGCCCATTCTACTCTGGTATGACCTCAGCTTAATAACTTACATCTGTACCAACCCCATTTACAAATCACCTCCTGAAGCACTGCGTGTTAAATCTTCAACATAGGGAATTTCAGAGGAAGCAGAGCTTCCTGGGAAGTGAGTAGAGGTCTTCCTGGAGAAAACGGTGGTTTCCATGGCTTAAGAAAAGGAGCCTACTGGAACTCGCATGGCATTGTTTCCTAGAACTGACATTCATTTCTAGACTATGAAACCAAATGTCCTTATGACTTTGATTAAATTTAGTTTAAATCCTTGCTCTGGAAATTATTCCTCTCTCTCTTTGTCTCTCTCTCTCCTTCTGTCTCTCTCTCTCCCTTGGAGACCTACTTTTACCCTGGGATGATTAGCAGCCCCCAAAGTAGCAGAAGACAGTAGCCTGGACGTGGCTTATGGTCACACAGTCTGGACCTCTGGCAGACTAAAGATAATATCTTGACTTGTAAATTGTTCTGGTGCCTGAATTCATCTAATTTCCTGCCTATGACTCTCCAAACATATTTACAGTTTTTTCCCCATGCTTTGAATTAGGAATAGTTGAGAATCAGAACTGCTTTGCCCCAATGTCATCCAAGCTAAAGTTGCACAACTTGATATAAAAGTCAAAAAATTGTCACAACAGTTAATGCTTCAACAACCTCAGTGACTGATGCTGTGTAATCCATGCAGAGAGTTTATTTTAGTACCTGATGACATCACCAGAGACATTTCAAACTACAGAAGATGCTTCTGCCTTATATCTCGAAGTCTTGACTGACAGCCTTACAAACTCAGAACCTGCTCTATAATTTGCTCTGATCATTAACCTTGGATTTTCTTTTGTTTTCATAGACATACCTCATATTAAATATCTAATGTGATAAAAAAAAGGAGCCTACTTTAGTTTTATGAAATCACTAGAAATATTATAGATGTACTTATTAATTATGTATGTGGGTATGTGCTTTGTATATTCGTATCTTATGGTTTAAATATAGATGAGCTTCATTTTCTATGGCTGTTTTCAAAGTAAAAATCCTAGTTCGCTTTTTTCCTTTAACGGCTTTTGTACTGAGTACAATGATCCAGATATTCTATACTGATGTCACACAGAAAAGAAGATGTGGTTATTAATCACCACACACACACACACACACACACACACACAGCCTTTCATAATCTACAAACTATAAATTAGTGTGAATAGTGTAGCAAATCCAAAATAAACATGCTAAGCCCCACACTAATTGTACCTGTCAATAACAAACTACCAAACTCCTTTTTTCTGATTGTAGTGGAAACAGAAAAAAAAGAGTTGAGAACAGGGATTTTCTGTGTGTGGTCAGATATCAAATATTGATATTTAGAAATAGTGATGGGATTGAGAGACCAGAGGCTGAGAGAGCAGCAGAAAACTAGGATTCAGGGACCACTGAGATGAGGGGGGGGGGTGTCTGAACAGTGCTTGGACTTGTGCCCCGAAGAATGTGCCAAGACCGTGTTACTGAATGTGTTTTCTTCTAAGAATTTCTCAATACATTCCAACCATGTATCCTTCTAATAGAACTGTATTCTAATAAGTGGAGTCTGTGAATCTCTGACAAGACATTCCTATAGAACATGGCTAAGGCAAGAGACTGTGCCTTCAACTGTGTTGTCTGTCTTGAAGAGGAATAGTTTCTATTTTTCCACACATTTTAAATAGAATATATTTATTATTAATCTGCTAGGGTAGGCTAACAACTCTAGCAAATAACCTCTAAATCTCAGTGATTTAACTTAGTAAATGTCACATATAGTAGACATAGGTTAGCAAGGGATTGTGCCATCATGCAGATGCCTAGGATCCTATTGAGCTGGCAGTGTCCTCTACCAGGTCCTATTCAGCTCATGAGACCAAAGAGTGAGCAAAAGACCCCCCAGAATGTGCCGATAGGCTGTGCTGGGAGCAGCAAATACCGCCCCCCCCCCACCCCCGTCACATGCATGGACCAGAACTCAGTCATGTGACCCCATGCCGCCAGCACGCTAAGGGAGACTCTGAAGCCTACTTCCTATCCTGGGAAGAAAAAAAAATTAGCAGCCATATAGCAGTAACCCTGCAGCCCATTGGAATTACAATAATTTGAATTTGTCATCATCATAATAAGTGGGAGGATAGGTAGGTAGATGGATGGATAGATAGATAAACAGACAGATAGATGGATGGATACACACAACACTAAAAGTGTGTGTGTGTGTGTAGGAACTCAACACATGAACAGCGTAGGTGAAATTCCCAATAGAACGTTTGCCTCCTTAAGCTAAGAGACTTGCTCAGGTGTTTCCAAATACTGATGTGCATACAAATACTGATGTGCATACAAATACTGATGTGCATACAAAAATGTAATGGAAGACGGAAAGCAGAGAGGCTCGCTCTTGGGGAACTCCATGCCTTGGTAAGCCTGTTCATTTGAAAAGCATATGTACTCTTCTTGAGAAGGACTGATAATGCAGCTTGTTATTTCTAGTTACTTTCCATAGATGTCTCCCCCCGTTCACCCAGTTCACAGTTAGTAAGGTTAGATTAGCGTGGGCTGCATTGAGATGATTAACATCAGAGATGTGCTCATTCTATTTGCAGTAATAAATAGCTCACCTTACTTTTTAATGTTCCCTTTCACAACCCTTGTAAGTAACTAAGTAATTTTTTTTTTCTGGTAAATATCTTTGTCACTGAGTTTGAGTCAGCATGTGGAAAATAGGAGCACTAGAGCCTACTTGGATGCTATTTAAAGAAACAGGAAGATCGGAAATGCTGTCCTTATGCTGGGGCCTGTTGTTACGTCTTGAAGGTCAACAATAGCACTTGGCACTTAGAAGTAAGGAGTCTCGCGGGATCTTGACCAACGGAAATATTTATATGCAGACATGTCACATGTACTCCAGGGGTACAGGTCGTATCTCACCTTAACCACAGCCAACTACCAGGTGAAAAATAATGTAAAGGCTGTCTTACCACTTTTCTTGAGAGACGCCATGCCCCTCTGAGGCATTGCTGGAGATATTACGCTGCCATAATGAGACTCATAATTCACGTCAGCCCCGAGCCTCTTCATTCATTTATAAATGTTTTAGAGCCCTATGATTCATAGTGACATGAGCTGGATTTCTTTCAGAACTGTCACACTCCCATTAATACCAGCCATTCCTGCTTCTTGCCGAGGGACAAGCCCCGCGGTGCCAGTAATATATCATAAAGTTTAGGGCTCTCCTTGAATTGTTACAGTCACAATTCTTTTCTAGGCACCCAGTTAGTGCAAAAGGAAAGTTTTTAGAAGAATATTTAAACTTCAGGAAGAAGTCAAGAAAGCAAGGAAAGATCTCTTCACCATCTGAGATTCCATGTTGGAGTTATTCTCCACGATCAGTATAACGTACATTTTCTTTGTATGCCAGAGCTGTTAAGCCCTGGGTAGAGAGTTAACGTCAATGCTTAGCTGACACAACATGCAGATGAAACTAGCTATCTAAGCCACAAGGTTTATAATGAAGGGTTTTGTGGGCATCAATATGATGTTTAATCACCTTCCTAATAAATAATGTTGCCATTTTTTAACCTCACTCAGCAATTCATTTTCTAGTTAAAATAATTGAACCTTATTCTATTGAGCAAAGCAAAGCAGTTTGTAAGATCATTTGAAGTCACACAGCGTAACGCCCACGTTGTGCATCTGCCCCTTTTGTTTGTGAGGCACTTTCTCCATAGCTGTTGTGCTTCGCTCACGTGTGACCTCTCCACGGTCCATGTGCTGTTCTGCTCAGTGTGGTGTTATCACCCGAATCACGGTGTGTGGCACCCAGTGTGACACTGCAGAAATGATCTTCGATTCTGTTCCATTCAGCAAACATCTTTGGACCAACCTCTTGGTTGCCAGCCCACTGACATCTCAATCCAGGTCTAGTTCCTGAGCTAATTCAGGCAGGAAGTTATCCACAGCCGCCAATGTCCCGTACAGCAGGGCTTACAGTTAGGTTGCTTGGCCACATCTGGAACCCCATTATCTAAAGAAGACTTCTGCAGGCCTCTGTTGCTGGTTTCTCTGCTGCCTTGTATTGAGACAAGAAAAGGTTGGTTCTTCTTCCTGAATTTCAAGCCACTACCTGCCTCTGAAGCTCAGCTTCATGTTTTGGCTTCATGTTCTGCCCGGGACTCTCCATCCTAAGGAATTTTTTTCCCATACTCCAACTCCAAAACTGAAGTTTTGCAGCTGATGGATAGATTTGCTAATGAAGCTCTCACTTGTCAATACAGTATTTATTGGTTCTTCACTGGACGTTCTACCCACAAATCGAGGTAGTGATGGCTACATTGACTTTCTCAGACACACATGAGTTTCTTTGATTCTCTAATGGCCATGGGACAAAACAAGAAGCCATTATTTCATGAACTTTATGTTTCTATATTTAGTACACATAAAATGGTTTTAAAATTGTAGTCAGCATTTGTAATACAGGAGAGAAGAGAGTAGAATTGAAAAAAAATTAACTGGTTTCATCACAACCTCCAGAAAAACAACACTGGGGAGAAGAATGGAGACTAGGAGAAGCACATATTCCTAAGACGAGGAGGGGCAGATTAAAGGTTTGTTCTAGTGTCCCTAAGTGATTTCCAGTCAATTCCTTTATCCCTTAAAAATAATTAAGTAAAAAAAAAAAAAGAAACACAACAATAACTCTAAGGAAAACACACCAATAAGCAGCTTAGGAGGTAGATAACACTGAAAATCATTCTAACCTTCACTTCATTTGATTTACCTCCCTCTCCTTACACACTCACAGCTTAGACTGAGCAGCAGTTGCCTTCAGTGCATCCAAATCTGTCACCCTAGTCCATCAGTTTAACTTATTTCAGCAGATATCAAGTGGGCACCAACTATAATAAGTAAACAAATGAGGGCTTATACTGTTCCAGAACTTTTTCTAAATGGTTATATATTTATTTATATGTTTATATAATGAAGGAATTCACTCTTCAATAATCTCCATGATGTAAATATTGTCAGCACTCTTGTGTTACAGATAAGAAATCTGAGGTACAATGAGATTAAGGAACTTGCCCAAGCCCACACACCCATGTAATGATAGAGCTAGAATTTGAACCCAGGTAGTGTGCCATCAGTGTCCACACTCAGCACTACAACCATGCACCTGTCTTACAAGGTCAGATGATTAATTTCGCAAACTCATCCTAGAAAAAATGCTGCAGACCTCAATGCTGAATATCAATACAGTCACCTTTAAAGGACTCCCCTTGGGAAGCCATGCACTGATGCCATCACCTAGTTCACCCTGCGAAGCAATTTTAGAACTCGTTTCCTGGAATGACCTTCAGAGCTGTCATCATCCCCAAAATCTGACAATTAAGTTTGTGAACTTGCCACCGGGTGCTTACATTGGCAGCATTGTACAGACTGAGTTAATTTTGTTAAACACTTTTTCTGCATCTACTGATATAACTATATTTTTATTTTTCATTTTGTTTATGTGGTGTATCACATTAATTGATTTGGAAATGTTGAACCAACCTTGCATTCCAGGGATAAATCCCACTTGATCATTGAGTATGAACTTTTTAATGTGTTGCTCAATTCAGTTTGCTTATATGATGACAGCTCTGATGGCCATTCCAGGAAGAGAGTTTCAAAATTGCTTTGAAGTGTGGACTGGGTGCTGGCATCATGCACAGCTTTTTAGGGGGAGTACTTTGAGGGTGACTGTAGTGATATTTAGAAATGAGGTGTGTAGCACTTTTTCTACAATGAGTTCATGAAATTAATTGTCTGATGTTGCATATTGACATATAGAATTGTCTCAATGGTTCTGACACTAAACATTCGTGATTAAAGAAATGGAGTGTATATACTTAACAATATTTGCAAATATCTGCTTATAAATACTTGAAGCTCAGCTGCTTGGCAATTCTGGCAAATATGCATTTTACATTTTCTGGTAACTTTCATTTATATAACTCTGCAAAGCAGCTCTCTTTCTTCTTTTCAGAGGAAGTGATAGTTGTCATATTATTTACAATGTTCTGTGAAAATGTGTTCCATGGAACGTGTGTCTCCAACTCAAATATTTTAGGTTCTAGGTTTCCACTTGAAACCTTCTACATCAGAGGTGGGGTCGAGCCTAAGGGCTCTGCAGTGTTATAAGCTCTCTTGGTCTGTTCAATGCTTCTAGAGTCTGATTTAGAAGCTGCCAGAGCTTCCTGGACATCTTTCCATTTATCACTTCTATTTAAACTAATTAGAGTATATTAAGCTTCTACTCTCTAGTCTTAATTTAAGAAATGCAACTTCTTCTAAGTTGTTCTTACTACCTGGACCTCTACTACTCAGATCATAAAGGGAAAGGAAGAAAACTCACAAGCTTCTGTCCAAGCCACGATGATCCGGTCCCTCACAAGTGAACATATTTCCCACTCGGCTTCAGCAGATACCTCATTTATAGTTTCGTCCTTCAAGCCTTTTTTTAATGTTAATATACCTGGAGTCAATCTTAGCTAACCACTGTCTCTAAGTGTTTTATAGCCTGCTTTCTGCCTTTGCCTTAAATCTAGATTACCCCCCACCCCATCCCCAGTGATTCTTCCAAGCAAAACTTTTTAACATTTTCTGAAATGTTTAAAAGCAGTTTGAACAGAATCATTCTCACCAGTTTATGTCCGCCCATTGCATATTACACTGCCAAACCAATTTCATTCTCCCTTAGCCATACAGAAAGCTAACTCTGCGGCCAGAGGTTACTATGACCAACTGGGTACTTTGAGGGACAACCAACTTAAGTTCCTCAAGGCAAGGCCTCCTGGGCATTGTGCACTTGATGTGTGTATGAATGCCACGATCCTGAACAACTACTGTGGGGTCAGCTGAAGCAGACGTTTTCACTAAAAATTTGAAAACATTACAAGGACATACTAAGAGACAATTGTAGATGAAGTAGATTATTTGTGGAACTGTTAAGAAAGATCAGAACAGGAACAGATCTTCTTGGTAGTACTCAGAGTTAAAATGATTAATCTTGAAAAGGGCCACTGATCAACATGTGAGGCATGACTGAGAAGAAATAGAGTGGGTTAGGAACACAATTCCCACAATACTCTGAAAAGAATACAGCATGAGAATGTGGTTTGCAAACTGTAAAGCCTGTAGAGGCTTGATGGTTCTAATACATACATGGGAAGAACACATAGTCAAATGTCTATTCAAATCTACACTAAATTTGTATTTCATTATTAGTTACATTTCTAATTTCAAGGATTTGTTTTATGTTTTCAGTTGCATTGAAATATCATGGATACAAATACTGGTGAAAATATGGTGACTGTTATCTAGCAAACCTGGAAATCTTTTAGTTGGAGATCTGGGCAGGAGTGTATGTGATTTATTTATAGATATAGTGCTGCAAAACACATTTTTTGGGGGGATGAGGTAAACATGTTTTTCTCAAAAGACTTTACCTTTTATATCAGTGATAAAAGTAAATTTTGTTATATCAACTTGAAAAGATTTCTTAATTATACCATTAACATTAACAACTTACTTTCATAGCCCAGAAACTTGTGACAAAATCGCTTAGTAATTCCAATTTCATCTTCTGTATCTGAGTAAGGGAAGTAAGGGAAGTGTTTTAGCTACACCTAGTAATATGGTAATCATAGTGAACCACATTAAATCAATGTGAAATATTCTTGTGAATTAAATGAATTATCTGGGTTGAAAGTATACAAAATATATATCTCTTACAACCTGTAATTTTGAAACAAATGGCTGTCATTAAAAAAAGTATGTCCTTGTAAATTTTTATTTTATTCTTTAGGACCCAGTCTAACACTAAATTAAGTGTTCTCAAAGGGCCCACATTTTTAAAATTTCTTTTTCTAATAATTGTTTATTTTTCAATTATAACTGATATACAATATTATATTAGTTTTAGGTGTACAGCATAGTGGTTACACATTTATAAAATTTATGAAGTGATCCCCCAATTAGTCTGGTACCCACCTGGCACTATACATAGTTATTACCATATTATTGACTGCATTTTCTATGCTTCACATACATCTCCATGACTATTTCTCTAACTGCCAATTTGTACTTTTTAACCCCTTCACATTTTTCACCCAGTCCCGCAACCCCCTGCAATCTGGCAACCATCACGTTGTTCCCTACATCTATGAATCTGTTTCTGTTTTGTTTGTTCTTTTATTTTATTCTTTAGATTCCACATATAAGTGAGATCAAATGGTATTTGTCTTTCTCTGTCTGACTTATTTCACTTAGCGTAACACTAAGTCCATCCATGTTTTCTAAAATGGTAAGATGTACGAACCACTTACTTTTCCACTTGCCTATCGATGGACACTTAGGTTGCTTCCATATCTTGATCTTTCTTATGTTGAGATATGTTCCCTCTATTCCCACTTTCATGAGAGTTTTTATCATAAATGGATGCTGGATTTTGTTAAATGCTTTTTCTGCAACTATATTTTTATTTTTC